>LBNU01018796.1:28773-51388 GCA_014162995.1 Artemisia annua
TGTGGGTCCTACAGTGAATATTATATTATATTTGGTAGTTGTGGGGCCCACAGAGATGTATTCCAGTTGTGTGAGTGTTGTGGGGCCCACCAGGAGGGATGTAGGTCTCATAAATGTGTGTTGTAATTTGTACTTGTTATTGTGGGGTCCACTGAGGTAGAAATCTCATATGTGGTTGTTGTGAGTGCAAAGTGTTGCACTTGTGATCAAAACTGATCCATAGTTGTGTTGTACCTTGTCCAGGTCATTGTGGGTTGCGTGTGAGCTCATTCAAGGTAAGTGTGAATCACATAACACATAATGATTCAGAGTTGCATGGTGTAAACAAAAGTTTAAAATTTTGCCTAAAAATGGGTGTATGAACAGTAATACATAATTACTTCAAGTTTAGTGTTTCCTAATAATTGGATTTTTAGCCTAAAAATCCTTCCATTTTGCCTAAAAATCCTTCCATTTTGCCTAAAAATGGGTGTTACAACACTCAATACTAGTCATGGAAGGATTTCATCCTTATTAATAGCCATGTGAACTAGTTGTGCTCAACTAAGAGCATAGTTGCATTATACATTAAAGAATTAGAATACTTTACACTTTAAAATGGTTTGCAAGTTTGATTGTCATAAATTGGTGATTGAGGATTTCACACCATTTATGTAATATATGTGACTGTATCAAAATAGTTGGATATACATATACAAGAATTTCACTAATTGAATTCTTGAAATAAGTATTCTCAAAATTATGATAGATCAAAGTTAGTTGAATAATGCCTTGTCAACAAGCATGATTGTCATTACTTGAGGCATAATTGTCAAGAAGTCATTACTTGAGACAAATTTCATTGACTAGAATTATCATGCATTGATCTATTTAGTATTTGGATAAAGGACATTAAGCAATTATTATTTATAGTGAATTAAAGTACTTAGTACGTTTGTTTTCATTAATAATAAATTGTGTCCTATATTTGCATGTTTAAATCCGTGAATAACTGGTGTTATTCTAAATAGTCCGTTGTTGGGTTATAAAGTCAAAGTACTGTTGGAAGATCAAAGTACTGCTTCTCATAAAAGTTAAAGTGCTGCTGAAGAAAGTCAACGTGCTGCTTATTAAAGAACTGCTATGATAAAGGACAATAATGCAAAACGTTTAAGGATCATTGTGTAAATCTAGAATGTTCTAAGTTAGAGTTAGTTTACTTGTCGTTCAAGTATTGTAAACCGACTAGGGTTTTCCTTATGCCTATAAAAGAATCCCTAGGTTGGCATTAGAGACATACGATTTTAGAGATACATGCAAGTTTGATATTAGAGTTATTAGGGTTGTTAGTGAATCTTTGTACCTAAGCAGGTTTAAAGGTTTAATATAATTAAAGTTATTTGTTAATTCTTCTTAGCTTTGTTAAAGTAGATTCAACATACTTAACAGAGTTATTCAGTGTTTCATTGTTAGTAGTTAAGGATTTATCCAAGATTACTAAACCCTTACAAGCTACATAGTTAGTTTGGTCAGAGTATATCGATCCAACAAGTGGTATCAGAGCTTGTGTGGAAACTCTGATTAAGAAGAAATACTTGAAAACCGATTTAACAAACCCTAAAGATGACGACTGAAGCTGCACCAATCCCATCCATCACCTCACTCAGAATTCCTATCATCAAGAAGGGAGAATATGATCTCTGGAGCATGAAGATGAGGCAGTACATTGCTATTACAGGCCATGCTCTATGGGATGTAATTGTTAATGGTAATATGGTCATTGAAGAACCTGAAACAGTTCCAGGACAACCTAAACCACCTCAACCACAAGTTCCAGCAGCTACAAAAAAAAAATCAAGATAAGGCTCTCAACATACTGCTGTCTGCTATTCCTGATGGTCACCTACTCAAGTTTCATGATGCTAAGGATGCAAAACAATTATGGGTTGCTATCAAGACAAGGTTTGGAGGTAATGATGCTTCCAAGAAGATGCATAGAAATTTATTGAAGCAATAATTTGAAACATTCATTGTTGGTGAAAGAGAAGGTCTTGATGCTGCCTATGATAGATTTCAAAATCTTCTTAGTATGCTAGAGTTATATGGAGCAGAGGTAACTGTTGAAGATGCAAACTTGAAGTTCTTAAGGAGTTTGCCATCTGTATGGCATGTGGTTGCTACTATGATCAGAGGACAACCTGGTTTGGATTGTATAGACTTTGATGATCTCTATAACAACTTAAAGGTGTATGAGCATGAGATGAATGGTAAAATAAGTTCAAAATCACACAACATTGCTTTTGTGTCTTCTGAAAACAGAAGCAGTACTTCCACTAAAAGTACTGCTTATCCTGTTCAAAGTACTGTTGGTGAAAAACAGCATGTTTGCACAACCATGACCACTACCACTTCCTCACCATCAAACATCATGAATTTTGATGATGTTGTATGTTCCTTCTTTACTCAACAAGCCACTTTACCTGTTACTTATGAAGAAGATTTGTTGCAAATTGAAGAAGATGATCTAGAAGAGATTGACATAAGATGGCAAGTTGCCATGATAACTGCAAGGATCAAGAAGTTCATGAAGAAAACAGGAAGAGGTATTGACTTCAAAGCCAAACAGGGTATAGCATTTGATAAGTCTAAGATTGAATGCTTTAATTGTCAAAGGCCTGGACACTTTGCAAGGGAATGCAAGTTTGCTAAATATCAAGCAAATAGGATGATTGAGAAACCCAAGGTTGAAATCAAGGAGGTTCCTATTACTGAAACTAAACCAAAAGCATTGGTAGCTCAAGAAAATCTATCAGAGGTTGACTGGAGTGCTGAATTTGATGATGAACCAGTAACCTACTGTACTGTTGCATTGGAAGACTGGAGCACAGCCTTTGATGAAGAACCAGGATTTGCTGCTTTGGAAACAAGAGATGGTCTTGGAAGCCTTGATGGTCTTGGAAGCTTTGATTGGAGCATGGAAAGTGAAGATGAACCTGCTCTGCTTGCTATGATAGCTACTTCACCAAGTTCACCCACTACTCCTGAGGTATGTTCTAAGTGTAATACTCTTTATCAAAAGGTGCTTAATGATTATGTGACTGAAAGAGATAATTTTAGAAGGGCTGGGGGTGAGGTAGCTGGCTATCAATTGACTTTAGAGTCAATGGAAGCCAAAATAATCACTCATGAAAATAATGAACTGGCTTGGGCAGAAAAATATCAGCAACAAGACTATCAATTAAAATTGAGTGAATGGAAGTTAGGATGTAAGGTGTCTGAGCTAGAAAAAGTGACAAAAGAAAGAGATGAGTTGTTAGAAAAGTTTGCTAGTTGGAAAGAATCTGGTCTGTCACATGTTAGTTTTGTTGAAAAACAAAGAAGATCACATATTAAAACTGGACTAGGTTTTGGTATGGAATACAGTAGTTCAGAAGAAAACTCAGCTAGTGATAAGGAACAAGGTAGTTCAGAAGAGATCTCAACTAGTGAATTTGAAACTTGCTCAGAAGAAAACACATCTAGTAATGAGGAACCCTCTAGTCCAAGACATATACTCATGTCGGGCCCAACCACGCATGGTTCAGTAACTACGTTGGCGAGTTGGTTAGGTCCTTGCCGTTGTACTATCCCTCCTGGTACGATCTTGAGGAAGTGACTCGACATAACTTCATGAACCGACTCGGGGTCAGTTGTTTTATTTTCTTTTTAATTATATCTCTATATTTAATTATTTGAATGTGTACATTTATTTAAATTTGTTTAATTGTGTATATTTATTTAAATTTGTTTATTTATTTATATCTTTATGTTAATATTAACTATATTTGATTGCAGGAATTCTTCGACTTGCAGACCCACATGCGCAACCCCAATTGGAGACATATTCGGAAGGGCATCAATGCGTATATTGCTAAGGTCTACTCCAACAACAAGGGCGCCATGAAGAAGACTTACTTTACGCTGCAGGGTGGGGCTCCGGTGGTGGATCAGATACGAAGAAACCCTCCTCCGAACGTCGAGCCGTCCGTGTGGGAGAAGCACATCAAGTTTTACATGAATGAGAAAAACATGAAGCGAGCTGCAGTGAACAAGGAGAACCGAAAGAAGAATAAGGTGTACAGCCGCCACGGTTCCAAGTCATTGGCCGCTATTCGCCACGAATATGTAAGACACATTTTATTTTTATAAAAGTATTTTATTTTTATAAAATTATTTAATTTTAATTATATATTAATTAAAATTTTTAATTATATAAAAGTAATTAATTTTAATTTTATTAAAAGTATTTAAGTTTAATTAAAATATATATAGTGTTTGATTTGTCATTTTTAATTTGTTTCATCTTATATGCATGTGTATATACAGTTTCAGACCAGCAAGGACAAGCAGTAGCCGTCACTCATCCAGAGCTATTACGACACACACTGCGACAAGGATGGGAATTGGTTGCAGGATGAGGCTCGGGTTCAGTATGTAAGTATCGTTTTTTTAATTTATTATTTATTTATTTATTTCCCCAAACACGCACTTTAATGATTCATTGAAACATAATCTTGTAATTAACCTGACATATATATTAATTTTCTCAATTTTTTTCAACTAAATAGGAGGAGATGGTTCGGCTGAGAGATTTGGGAGCGGATACGCCTGAAGGGGTGGCGTACACGAAGGAGCAGATACTTGCTATGGTTCTTAAGGGTAAACAGCGGGGCCACATAGTCGGACGGGGTAGGGTGATAGCCGGGGAGAGCAGGCCAGAGTTACCATACACCCCGCCTCCACCTCCAGGTATGTACAGTGTTATAATATAGTAATTATAGATTACTCGATCATGACTCAAATTAAGTATTGCAATAGCTGTTTTTAAATTTTGATTATTTCATTTTCAGAGATAGCCGACTTGACGAAAAAGCTTGCTGAGGCCAAGAAGAAGATGCGGAAAGATGAACAAGAACGCAAGTCCATGAAGGAGACGCTCGATGCGTTGACAGGTTTTATGTCGTCCAACCCCCGATGGCACGAGTATCTTAGTCAGGTGGCATCTCAGCACGTTGATGGCTCGGGCAGTGGGTCTGGCGCTGGAGGTAGTGGCTCAGCTGGAGGGAGCGGGAGTGGCAGAGACGATGAGGATGGTTCTGAGGATGGTTCTGGTGATGATGAGTGATTTGGGGATGTAGAGGTACAAACTTGGGTTATTTTGTGTTGTACTTATGTTTGAAACAATGTTTTGGCGACCCTTATGTTAGTATTGTGTGGTTTAACCTTTTGGCGACTTGAACATCGCGGATATTGAAACATTTGTTGATATGGCAGCTAGGTTTAGATATTACCACACCCCGTTTTGAAGACTTTATATGTTTTAATGCATTTTGAGGGTGTTTAGCGATAATTTGCAAGTGTTTTAGCCGATGTCGAGTTGTATGTGTTTAGGACATGTTAAAATTGGCTGGTTAAAGGTTCTGGTTTGTTACAGGTTTTGGTAGATTTTTTCCGGAAAATTTTCCGAAAAAAATCTGGAATTTTGCTGGTATGCAACTTGATGTTAGCAGCATACCAGTATGATACCGTCGACATGTCGACGCTATCATAAAACTAAATTTAACAAAAAGAGTTATTATATCGTCGACATGTCGACGGTATAATAACGTTATAATTATTTATTTATTTTATTATGCCGTCGACATGTCGACGGTATAATAATTAATTTGTTAAATTTAGTTTTGTTATCCCGTCGACATGTCGACGGGACTATTTAGAAACAATTAACAAATTTTAATTAGTTTAATAATTAGCGACATTATCCCGTCGACATGTCGACGGGAATATAACGTCGAAACACCCAAAACTTTGACTGAAAAACCATGCGGGACCCACCTAGTCGACGGGCATTGTCGACGGGATAGTCGATCTCGACGAGGCATCCACGACAAGCTTATCCCGTCGTCTTGTCGGCGGGAACATATCATCCCGTCGACATGTCGACAGGAAGGGGGTTAAAAAGTCGACGCCGAAGGCGTCGATTGTACTAAGGGAGTCAGTGAGTTATTGTCATTACTCACTGAATCCACCATCTTCTTTCAGGCTCAAGGCTTCGCTTACCAAGTTTCGCCTCAGGAAGTAGTGAGACTTTCTTAGCCTCTGATGAACTGTGAAGATTACTCCTGAATGTTCATTCATTCAAGGACTTAATTTATACTTAATTAAGATATTTTATATTCAAATCATAGTAAGAGAACATTGTGCTTTGAATGGCCCAACACACCCAGAACTTACTATCATACGCCTTTGATATTCGGTATTGTGTATACACATGTTCAACTTGATCCTTGAGTTTAACTCAAGATCAAGTGATGAAAGATTGATTTGAGATGATCACTTTGCTTAAGAAATAATAGATGGAACTTGCATAACAATTACTCGTAGTATACTAATGATTCTTAAATTAATGCATGTGCATGAATGCACTAATTGTGATCCTAATTTGATGCATGGTCTTCTGACTCAACGTGCAAAACAGTTATTAACAAGGAAGTTAATGTTAAGACTTGGTCTTTGCATTCTTCAATCAGCATAACAGTTGGCTCTACGGGTCATCCTTGACGTTATCAAGCATGCATGGATCTCTTTACGTATTTTAAGGACAACCTTTGATAATTTCACATCAAAAGAGATTAAGAGACCGTTGCTTGTCTTGTTTATGGAGTATGTTCGAAACAATTTTATTGTTTAGAACTACATATCTAAAGAATATATAACTTTTAATATATCCACAGTTTTGCTTAGCTATTTGATCAAATGTATGTGTTATTTGGATTTACAACCAGATACTTTTGTATTAAGAGGATCATTGTCTCAATCTTTGTTACATACTTAGATTAATTATACACAATTTTGCTTAGCTATTTGATCAAATGTATATGTTATTTGAATGTTCCTTACAGACCAAGTATTCACTGCATTTGATGATGGTGGTGATAAGGTGTTCTTCCATCTGATAAGAGCTTTTGCTTGTGTTCTTGGTGTTGATTTAGTGTTTAAAGGTAGTAAAGATACCAAAGAAATATATATGAACCAAGTGTTTTGAATGATGCCATGAATGGGTTTTTTGTTTTTTATTTTAGGTTCTTTTCATGCTAAGATTATGAATTTTAATAAAAGATGATGATTGAAGATATTGACAGGTTGACAGCAATATAGGCAGATGGGAAGAATAAAGAGAAAATTACCAATTTAGGCCAAAAACTTTTCGGTATTTCAAGTTATGGTCGAAAATTTTACCCCATTCCCATTTTGGTCATGCTCGACTACTCGACTGCTCGACTCCATTATTTTTGCGACACGTGTCCCTTGCAAGTACATGAGGTAGGTGAAGTGTCCCTTTCAAGTACAGAGGGTAGGTGAGATATTTTATTGCTTTGTTCTACAATTACTAATATGCCCTTATGCCTTTTTAATTAAATATTTTTTATTTGCTTGTACATGGTGTTTTATTACAAGTAATTTGTGCATTATTACTTGTACTATCTACCATTTCATATAATCCACCACCACAACACCTCACACAATCACCAACCAAACACACCAGAGACCAACTTTAATCACGCCTGTTGACAAACCACCACGAACCGAAACATGAAAAAACCAAAAACTTTATCTAAACTCAGATCCATAAAAAAAGATCTACAAGTCTTTTTTACCTGGTGGTGGTCGGCTCTGTGGTGGTGGGGTTTCGGTGGTTGAGGAGTTACGGTGGTGGTATGCTTTCGTTGCTGGTGCAGTTTGGTAGTGGTGGTGGTCCTGTGGTGGAGCGATTCAGTGGTAATTCTTCTCACACACACAGCCTTACCGTGAACCTTCTTGACTTATTATGCGTACACGAAGCTTACAAGAACTTCAAGATCTTTTGATAAAGGTCTAAAGTAGGTAATCTTGATGTGCTTCAAGAACGAACGTAGGAAAAAGAGAATAGCATGCTTGTTGTTTCTCTTATCCTGTTAGTTTCGGATATATAATGAAGCTATAAGCTTCAATAGATCGATGATGACTTTATCTCTATGGTTTAAGTCTTAGGACGAATTTTGAGTACCAAAAAAGAGATGAATCTGAGATCAATTTTATAAATTTTCACGTTTGTAGTTATCGTATTGATTTTTTCAGATCTGTGATGATATAAATAGAGGATGGGATTAGGTTAGTTGGATTTGTTGTAGATGAGTTTGGTTCTCTTTGATGTTGTTTGTATTTTCACGAAAGATGGTGTTAATTAATACTCCCATCATATCAATAAGGTTTTACTCATGAGAAAAGGGTTTACTCACTATGTTGAGCAGTTGAGTGAGTTGTTGAGCAATTGTGGTTGAGGAGTTGAGCAGTGGTGGTTGAGCAGTTGTGTAGGTGAGCAGTGGTGGTTGAGCAGTTGAGCAGTGGCGGTTCAGTGGTGGTGGTGGTGGTGGTGGTGGACTGGTAAAGTGGAGAGGTAGGGTGAGTGGGGTTAGGTAGGGTGAGTGGGGTTAGGTAGAGTAATTATGAAAGAGATAATAATATAATATAGGAGGGTGTTTTTGTTATTCATAAAAACCAATAAAATATCACCAACTTACCACCGTACTTGAAAGGCACTACACCCCTTTACTGCAAGCGACACTTCGAAGGCAGGTGGCAGCGAGCAGTCGAGCGAGCGAGCATGACCAAAATGGAGATTGGGAAATTTTCGACCATAACTTGAAATACCGAAAGTTGGCCTAAATTGTAATATTTCCGAAGAATTAAAATATGGTGTGGTGGTTGTTAGGTAAACATGAGTAACCGGACGGTGCGGACTTTCCACCCGGTGAAGCATTGTCGACGCGCGAGCACCAAACAAGTCACCATCCGCTCCAACCAACAACTATGGGTGACTGTAAGAATTTAGATGGAGTCCGTAGTTATTAGGATGATCACTTCGTATATAATATACCGTTCACAAAGAATGCTAGACATGGGCCTAGCCCATATTAAGTTACAGGACTCAATAATCGACAACCCTCCCCCGCAGTTCGAGCGGCGAGAATCAGCGAAGCTCGAACTGGATAAAATAACTAAACAAGAAAAAGGAAAAGAAAGAAAAATATAAATGGTGTGGACTGGTTATCACCAGATACAACGGCCAACCACTA
Source organism: Artemisia annua (assembly GCA_014162995.1). NCBI lineage: Eukaryota > Viridiplantae > Streptophyta > Magnoliopsida > Asterales > Asteraceae > Artemisia > Artemisia annua. The sequence continues at coordinate 37,908 of LBNU01018796.1, forward strand.
AAAGGGTGACTGGTTATCACAAAAACCAACGGCCCAACTAACAGGTGAGTGACTGGTTATCCCAGAACCAACGCCAATCACTAAACGAAACATAGTGGTGACTGGTTATCACAGAACCAAGCCAACCACTTATAAAAATAAATAAACCAAAGTATCCCCTACAAGGAAACAAATAAAAATTCTAACTAGCAGCTCATGCACGAACATCAAAGACGAAAAATAAAACATTAACTTGTTCAAAACTTCAACCACCAAGATACCTTCCGGAACAAAACGGGGCTGTTTTTCACTTATAATAAACATAAAGATCACCCATTCCTTATTGATTTTATTATTTAAATTCCTTATCCCCACTCACGACTTCTCCGTCACACTCCCACCACAAATCATATGTCCAACGAAAACCCACCAACCAGAGCAACATATGGAAACCATTCCAACGTTAGCTTATTCCCAAGACACATCCCAAATTACATGTACTCAAAACACCAACCATCAATGGTTCCCTACACTGAAGATCGAACTCAGCAAATCCTAAAAGAATCTACTTTTCCTTCATACGAACCAAGCAAACCCACCAAGAGATGATAGTTCTCAACAGATCCGATTAGATCGACACGACGCCCATTCAGATTTGGTGATGAACGTTCTGATGTATATTCTGAGTTTTTTTTTTTTTTTTTTTTTTCGTTGGATCGGATGAGGGTTTTGACGGTGCTAAGATGAGATGATGGTGTGATGTTGATTATTGTAGTTGTTGTGATTGTGGTTTTGTTTAGAAAAGAAAGAATAGGAGCGTGGTCTGTGTTTCTTTCACGTAAAACGGAGTATGGTGGATTTAGAGATGGTGGTGATTGACGGGAAGTATAGAGGAAATTAAAATAGTGATATACATGCGCCGGACCGCCGGCCGAAGCCGACGGCCGGAAAAATAAAAGTGGCGGTTGTGTTAGGGTTTTAGAGGATCGTTACGCTCTGATACCATGTAAGATATTAGGATGAATCGTATGTTTATTAGATGAATCATTCGGTATATAAATACCGTTACAAAGAACATTCTAGACATGGGCCTTAGCCCATACTAATGTTACATGGACTCAATATATCGACTAACAGTGACTGGCTCACCATTCGATTTTCGTGCAAGCTTTATATTATTTATTGGGTTTGTGAGTGTGCGTGTAGTATTTAGTAGAGTATATTTGTATAAAATAGTATTTTAAGAAGAGGTAATAGGAAGGTGACAAAAACGGATGAAATATGAGAGAGAATGAAGGGAAGTAAGAAGAGACTGAAAACTAAAATAACGCTAATGTGGATGAAGAGGGGTGGTGACCACTCCACTTAGTCTAAAGTTAGGGATTTGTGTGTCAGATTCAGTGAGTTGCTTAAATTTGCAAAAGTGGTGAAAAAGCATATTTCGGAGGATTGAGCTTTCTAAGGATTTGTTTAAGAATTATATACAAGTTTGTTTGTTTATTTATTTATTTATTTATTTATTTTTTCATAAAAATATACGGAGTATATGTACAAGGAGTTTTTAATGTTACATATTGTTTCATTGGATTTATCTGTCAAATCATTATCAATTCACATGGTATCGAATCAAATTGAAGTTTGACTTACTCGTTTTGTCCTTTTCACAAATTTTTATACTCCAACTTACAATAGTTAAATGAAATTTGGTCCAAATCAAAATCTTAGGAAGTGGTTTTAACTAAAAAATTTCTAACTAGAAGTTGGTGATCCAGGTTGTACGGCTGTTAATTAGTACTTGTAGCATATCTAATTAATGATGTTACAAACCAAGCAAACACTCAAATCCACAAAACCGCCACATTCAGGGCAAGTTGTTTTAATCAGGCATAGGCCTTGCCACCATGAGAAAGGCTTAAACCGCGAGGTGACTGTCAGACGCATAACTTATGAGAAAAATACGACAAAATAATAATAATAATAATAATAACAAGAACGAGGGTGCATGACCTGGTGGGTTGCACGCCCTAACATGCTAGCTACCACGCGACCATATTAATATGACTTTCCATGCAACGTGATTGGTGAGTATAACTTACTCGGCCTCTTTGCCCAGAACTCGGTTTGCACATGTGAATTGCATTTTATGCAATAGTTTAAAGCGTCTTTTCTTTAACTTTGTAGTAGGTCGCATTATAGCATAATGCATTCGTGCGACCGGCGTGCTATTTTTGAAAATACACACAAACACGTCCGTGGGTGCAAACAACCAGAGACACATACCCTAACGCAATTTTCTTTAAACAAAAGTCTATATGTTCACTTTGTATAGATTATAACAGTATCATAAACTCTATGATCTACTTAGGTTTTGTGCGAATTAACATACTCTATCATCTAAAACTTCATGTAAAGTTGCAATGTATTAACCATCTTGATATTTAATAGTCTATATCGTCATAGTTTAACCCGAGGTCAAGCATTGATCACTCTTGATGTTTAATGGGCTATACACATGCATGTTCAACTTGATCATCATAGTTTTTTTTTTTTTTTTTGGAAATAGCTTGATCATCATAGTTTAACCCGAGGTCAAGCATTAATCACTCTTGATATTGAATAATCTCTACACGTGTTCAACTTGATCATCATAGTTTACCCGAGGTCAAGCATTAATCGCTGTTGATATTGAATAATCTCTACACATGTTCCACACTTCCACTTGATCATCATAGTTTTACCCAAGGTCAAGCATTGATCACTTTATCCATTTCAAGGACAAACTTTAATAATGATCTCCCATCAAAGAGACTAGGAGACTTTGCTAGCCTTGTTTATGTTTGATTTACTTTATCGCATTCAGCTTCCTTTCCAAAAATTTGGTCTACATGTTTGCTTGGCTGTTTGATCAAATGTTTATGTTATTGGGATTTCCATCCAAATGATGTTTGTGTTCCAATGTCATCGTCTCAATATTTGTTACTACTTTGTTAGATTCATAATATTCATTTTTCAGTAATGTAGCATAACGCTTTTACTGTGGAAGACTAACCAGACTAAAATATTTTGGTATATATGAAGTTAAATATGACAATAAAGGAAGATATGAATGTAATTCGGAGAAAAAATATGGTCATAAAATGATGATGGTTTTCAAAGCATCTTGTTACTTTGCAATTTGCATAAGCATTATCTAGAATAATGATTGGTCCTAAAGTGCTAAGATTGTGTGTTATATAATCTTCAGAAAACAATGGGTGTTTAGAACCAAGCAAATATTCAACGCGTTATGTATCATGTACAGGATTTTCAATAAGTTGACTTGAGATATGAAAGCAAGAATAGCAAATAGTCAACACTTCTTTCGCATTCAGTTTGACTTCCACTTTTAACAATCGAGTTAGTCAGACATGTGTGCTCAAAAGAAGTTACTTAGAAATGATATTGTTTTGTACGGGAGTATTTATTGTATTAACATTGCTATCTTTAGAAAAAGAGCATTGATAAAGGGACCTAATAAAGGGACCTAATCATGGACCTAATGCTTAAAATACTTGTACAGTGCATGCACTGTACAAGTATTTTAAGCATTAGGTCCATGATTAGGTCCCTATTTTCCTTAGAAAATTAATGATTTCAAAGTCAAACCAAAAATATCATCGGAGTAATTCAACTAAAAAATATAAAATAAAATATATTCTGCTTGAATTAAAAATTGTATCGACTAAGGAGGAACTGTATGTAAATAAATCACATACATTTAGTTTGCGCTATATTGTCCATATTATAGATTTTTGACTGATTAAAGTATTTTTAAAATAAGGATAATCTATGTGATAGCTACCAAAGTTTTTAACTTTTAGATATAAGCCACCCATTTTTTAAAATAAATGTATAAGTCGTCCGACTATGTATTAATTTGTTTTTATTTAGACTAATTCCAACCGATTTATGCCGAAAGTTATAAAGCTTAACTATAAAACCAACTTTTAACATATCAATTATCAAGGCAATACGAATGATGAGTTTAACGTGAATTACCCAATTATACATTTGTTTTAACGCAACTAAATATCATCAAAAGTGTTCTTGCCATTTTGATAGGTATCCAAATTAAATTTGATCAAAGTTGGTGTAAACAAAAACAAACATATTATTGAATGGATTATAAGTTAGTTTTAATAAACGGGTTACACGCGTTAGAGTAAGGATCAAATGAGAAATAAAAGTAGAATGAGAAGAATGAGAAGTAACTACAGCCGCACATTTTAGATGCACCTACAAAATAAGATGCATCTCCCATGAAATTCTTCTTCTTCATTTGAAATGTGTGGCTACAAACATTTCTCATTCTTCTTATTTACTTTTCTCTTCTTAGTGGATCCATTCCCACACGCGTTATATATTAAGAACTTAAAAGTTAGATGACTTCTTCGTATATCATCCTTTTAAAATCTTCGTAGTATATGAAACCGCTCCTTTTTTCCTCTTTGGCCTCCACGCAGCTACTACCTAAAAACACATTCGAGGCCTCCACGCACCTGCCAAGCTGCTACCCGTTTTCTTTTTATGTTTTTTCTTTACTCAATCCGTCAATCGCCATCCATCAATATTTAACAATCCATGAACCTTATAAAAAAATTTGACATGAGAAAAAAAAAAAAAAAACATAAAGGATATATCAGAAATGTTGGATTTAAACAAACAAAAAGGGACTCAATAAATTCCTAGATCTACAATTCAAAAGCGGCAGAAATAACGAAAAAATAAATCTTTCTAAATTGAGGTAGCCAGTATTTGCTTAAGCGGCTACAGGTGGAATAGCGGTCTTACTATGTTATATGACTGTTGTTTGTTGGAACGGTGGACATATCATAGCTAGCCCATAGATTATAATTTATAAACATGTCATGACCGAGTAGTAAAGAATAAAAAGACCATGCAACGTTCGCTTCCGTGAATCTTTTTATCAAAAATTGTCATGTGAGTTCTATAACTTCTAAGAACACTTCAATAAGATATACTAATATAACCTGGTGGTTATTGGACCTGGACTTGTTGAGTTGTTGCCATCAATTCAGCACACTATTGTATTGTAGTTGAAAAAGTAAATTCATAAAAAACTTTATGGGTGCAACATTTTTCTAAATCCGTTCATGAGTGAGATAATAAAAAACAACAAACTTTTGATGATACAAGTGTACGTAGTTTTATGCAAGGTGGAATTTGTGAGATATAGTTTATGTGTTACAAGATTTGAAGTTTTAAAGTTTCACAATTTCACTATTAGAGAACAAGGTGTAGTAACTCAAGTTATGAGTTACTATCACGGCACATCAGCGGCATACCAGCTTTAACATTTTAATTAAAAAAAAAAAAAAAAAAAAAAAAAAAAAAAAAAACCTTATCATAGCACCACCTTAACACCACATTTTGGGCCCCAATTTTCTTTTTAAAACTTATAAATTACAATTTAAACCCTTTAACTAATTTTTCATTCATAACATCACCTCATAAATAATAATTCATTCGTCTATTACCTTAACGAAGTGACAACCAAAATTCCATAACATCAAAATTTTCATGGCCCAAATTTAACATTTCGTGTAGCCCATTTGCACCCAAATTTTGGTTGAGTCCATATGACAACTTGTGGTGTCATGATATATGGTTGTGCAGGACTTTTGAGATTATTGGCGCCCATATATATGTGCAGAGCCTTGTATCCATGTTCACAATTATGAGCAAAAAAAGAAAAAGAAATGGGCAGCAAATGTCAAGAGGAGTTCTAAGGAGTGTTTCAATTACGACGTTTTTTCATTAGCCTTTTCTTTAACATAGCATGCTAAATAAATATTAACCTTTATTTACTACTCGTATATGTTTCTATCAAAATTCCGAACATTGAGTCACTTCCCGTTTTGATTTCTCAGTTAAGTATGGGAGGCCGGAGGCCTGTCATAACATGGACCGGGAGTTTGATGCTGTCAAGCTAGCCACGCTTTGCTTGTTACTGCATATATAATGTTCCATGCTTGTGCTATGGGTCCATCTTCTTATCTTCTTTTTGTCATTTAACTTTGTGTTTCTGTCCGTTTGAATTTATGGCAGTGTTCTTGTATTCACATATGCTATTATTGAGATTTTTAACTTTATGATGTATTCGTTTGCCTCATGTTGTTATTGATGCATTAAGTTATCATCTGATCTACTAGCAGTGTACAAAACCCCAAAAGAAAGTTACAGTATGTCTCTATTACTCTCACTGCAACGAGAGATGAGGTGATGTCTTTGCTAATACTTCATTAATCTTAAAGTGAATCAACTTTATGCTAGATAATGCAGGTGCATATTAGCAGTTTTATCATCTTTCTATACATTTCATTTTGTTGGACAGGGTTGTGACTTGTGAAGGCCACCCTTGTACTACCTCATGAATATCATTGCATTTTGTTTGTCGTTATAGAGTATAAATCTTGCTGATTCATGTAAGTTTTATATGTTCATGTCTTATACAGTGACACACAAACTCCTTTAAGTATGTTCGGTTCATGTCATCCTTTTTATATAGCCAGTTATTTACATGGCGTTTCTATTATAACAATGTGCTCGGGTTCCAAAAGTTGGACAATTAGTAAAGCAGAACTTTAGTAATATATATATTTTGATGCACTCACATTCCAATGGGTCAGAGGTTATTCATGAGAATCATGTAAACCATCTGAAAGGTTTTGGTGTGCACCAAATAGGTGAAATTATAGCATTAGACTTTGTTTTAGTAGGTTGACACCAGAAGTTATGGTTGGTGCAGGTGGGATTAGTTAACCCTCGAAAGTGCATATGGTTTTGGAAGGAAATGTTACAGCAATTGTAGTATAGAATAATCTGACTCCTGTCATGTACCAATGAAATAAAGTGATATCTCACTTGAGAATAACCTGACTCGCTTCATGAGATGGATCTCTGAACTGCTTATCTGTTAGGCAGAACCAGAAAAGTAAGCTACCTTAAACACCCTCTAAAACAAGTTCTGAAATGTCCCCTAAAGGCTAAACCCACACAAACTAAACCCGCCATAGAAACCTTACCAAACACCAACACATATTTGAACTCCCGCTCATATCTTGTTGGATTCACAGAGCTGGGCTGTCACACAACTCACCGGAGACCACTGAACCACACTCGAAGAGTCGAACACATTATAGAGCATCCATTATCCTTTTACCTTATCCATATCATACCTACATTTTCGAAAACACGCATTCACACATGAATACAATACACACAAACAAACACCCCTGAGCTTGAGACCGCCAAACTACCACCATTGGAAAATACAGCAATCCTGCTCAACACATATATAGTCCCCCAAAGAATGGTTCAAGTCTCGGGTATTGTTCATATACTCATACTAAAACTTACTTATGATTGGGTCGATTTGGGCTATGTTTTATCAAACTAACAAAATCAGCTAAAAGATGAAAGGGTGAATGGGTCGAAAAGCTCAAAATGGCACACGAAATATACTTTTTTATTGATATAACCTTGTAACCTTGTAAGCTAAAGGGTGATGTATAACGAGGCCATCCAAGTATCTGTGGGTCATTCTGTTACTGCTGACTTGGACTAAAAATGACGTTTGAACACATTTCCTGGACTACTACAGTCGTTTACACAAAAATGGTTTCTGCACCATAGAGACTGATTCTTTACAGGGTCAAATACTTGAAAGTTGATATGCATAAGTGAATATTGCATTCTGTTTTTCTTTTTCCTTGCCATGATTTCTTATAGCCTTATACGGTTTCCACTTTGTTTACTTTTTTAATGCCAAAATGTTTTCCTTTCATTTCATCATTATTGTTGCTCACTTCCCTTATCATATTCTGAAGTTTGTATCCTATCTGTTAAAAAACCTGGTGCACCACTAATCCACTAAGAAAAATACATATACTGATATTAAAATGGTGTGTGATTTGTAGCTAGGTTTGTTAGTGTGTTTATGTTTGGGAACAAAAAGGAGAAGGAAAAATGGCGTTTGTTTACGGAATGGGAATACTTTTGTTGTATAAAACTTATACCCATAAATAAACACCATGTAATTATGAAACCATCTTTTTAGCTTCAAAACAACAAACACACCCTCATATTCACATTGAATCATAATAATAAATGCAGTATTTTGATACAACCATCAAACACATATACGAAAAAGCCAATAAACTGAAATTATGAACAGAACCACTCACCCAACCTCAAATTTCAAATGAAGTAATCTGCCAAAGTACCTACATAAAAGCTTGATCACAAAGCATATTCCCACATTTAGTATCAAAGCTTTCTTCTAGTTTCAAAAGGGATAAAAGCTGCAAATTTACCTTCTTAACTCTAATAAAAATTTCGAATTCTCTAACTTTCACATCATGAACAACTGAAACCAAACAAATCTCACAAATTTTGGTACTCTAATTAGTAATTACCTTTCACTGGATTAGACGTCGACTTTTGAACTTTTTAGTAGTCATATCGAACTTTCTGCCAAATTACCTTCTACATCAATGACCGAAAAGATCCAAATGTACATCAAATTCACAGATAAAAAATTTTCAATATAGAAAACAGCTTCTGAACTTATTAGCTGTTGTCTAAAACTTTCAGCAAAATGACCATCAATGACCGAAAAGATCCAATGTACATAAAATTCACAGATAAAAAAAATTCAATATAGAAAACAGCTTCTGAACTTATTAGCTGTTGTCTAAAACTTTCAGCAAAATGACCATTATACCTTTTACACCCACAAGGCCACATCCATACCACTAGATTGCACTCAAAATATCCAAACTTTCTTAACAAAGATACATCAAATCCACAAAAGAATAAAGTATTTATCTAGAAATCGAAGTGCCAGCTATATTAAGTAGTTATTGTCTGAAACTGTGTGTTGTAGCATGCAATCCTCTTGTTATTTCTTGCATTTTTCTCGGAAGAGATCAACCAATTTGATAGGCTAGCATCTACTGCTGTTTCTTGAGTCTGATTCTTCTTTTCTGGTAAATTCTCCTTTTGCAGATTCAAACTCAACGGCTTAGTTGCCCCTTTTGACTTTAACGCTTTCCATTGATCAAGATTCTCTACAGGATTCAAAATGGACAAAATATAACCATTCTCATCACGTGCATTCCTGTTTGATTCCGTTGATGGATCAAAAGCTTCTTCCGCATCACCATAAGCATCATCATCATCATCATCATCATCACTGTAATGTTCTTCATCATCCAAATCATAATCATCTTCGTCATGATCAAAATCTTCAAATTCATCGTCACTTTCAAGGCAGTTCCCGTACCTATAATTAGTATCAGACTCGGATTTGGGAAAAGTTTCACCTTTTTCATTTTTCTCCAATAGAGACTCAGTACTATCGTATACTTGAATAGGCGCCTCGTAAGTCGTGACGTTTGTGTCAAAAGTCACTTTTTTCCTTCTCTTTAACCTTAATGGTGGTACCTCGGTCTTCTCTCTATATGCCAAGAACATTATAAACAGTTGTTACTTGTAAGAACATTAATCCCAAAAATAGAATAAAGAACCAATTAGACCATATTTTACCTTGATTCTTGAACAAGATTAGATGGCTTTTCCTGGATGCTTAGATCCAAAGATACATCCACGCTTAGAATGTCCTGAATTGTAGGTTTCTGGCAAATTAAAGGAACCTACACGTCGCAAAAACAGACAAGTTAGACTAGACGGGGACACACCAATACGAGTTTGGGTCAAAAAGTGTGTCGGGTTACCCGTTAGAACCTTATTGTCAAATTTATAAACATTCAATATACCACATATACTTTAAAAAACCTATGCTAAAAATAATTGGAAGATTCATTCCCTTCGCTAAAGTTTACAAATAACTCAAATCTACCTATCTCATATACGTCTCGAACTAGACTTCAAACCACAATATATAGCGCTTGTCCAAAACCCCTTTGGTCAAATCGACTAATTTAATAATTTTAAGTAAGTGACGAAAACTAAAAAGCAACACATATGAAGAAAATCTTGACATAATCATACATTATAACCCGAAAATAAAAACAAGACAATAAAGGGTGTTATAAAACCACATACTTGATCATTAGGAATAACCTTGTTCTTGTTCCTCCTTCTTAAGCGTTTATGATTCTTAGAAGAACCCAAACATTGCAGAAAACAACCCATTAGAAATCGCGGTCTTGCGGGGTTTTTTTTTTTTGTTTTCTGAGTGTGTGTGATCTAATGGGTGTTAAAGGAATTTGTTAAAGTGTGTTGTTGTTCATGACTGTAAGAGAAGATAACGGTCAAGTTTGTTTGGGGGGTTTATGTTTTTGAAAAGGGGAAGTGACCGTTGTGATAGGGTCTACTAGGGACAAAAGTGGAATTTTGGTTTTTATTAAATGTTTAAGTTTAAGATAATGTGAATGTTTGTGGCCCACCACTTTTGTTTTGGTTCATGACTTTTGGAACATTTGTCATTTTGTTAGTTAATAATTTTTTTACCCGCTTAAATTATTAAGTTAATAATTTGGCAACAGAACGATGTCGTGAGTGTAAATTTATAAAAAGCAAAATCAAAATAAAGTTTGACTAGACATAAATCTGTTCATTGAAATAAAATTGTCTTAGTTTTTTTAATTCAAGATTTGTTGACAACAAACCATCACTGGGTGTTGTTTTAAGTATTTCATATTTAAAAAAATTAACATTTAATAATTTATAAACATTTTATATTTAACATCAAATGCCATGTTTAAAATAATTAAAATTTATAATTATGAAATAATGGTGTTCATTAATTGTGTTGTTTTATATAGATGAAATGCTTAAACAACACCCACTGCGTTATTGTTAGCAAATCAATTTAAAAAAGCAAAAGAAAACCTTTGACTAGACATATAAGCTCCTCTCCCTCGAGTAAGGATCCAGTGAGAAGAAATCTTAAAATGAGAAGAATGAGAAATGACTATAATGGCATATTTGAGATGCATCGACTTGAATTAGATGCATATCTATTCATTTAGATGCACCACAATTAGTTTCGAAAATGATTTTGAAGTGAAAACGATGCAAAGTAGTACTAGCCACAAATTTGACCCGCAGAGGACGAAAAATACATAGGATTCGTCTAATTTGATGAAATCCATCTAATATATGTATATGCATCTAATTTTTAGGTAGAAAATATATTATGATGCATCTACAAGATTAGGGATGCATCTAATTCAAATTGATACATCTCTAATGTGTTGTTATAGTTATTTCTCATCCTTCTTATTTTAAGGATTCTTCTCATTTGATCCTTACTCCCCCTCCATAAACCTAAAAAATTTAAAATATGTTTGACGAAAGTAATTATTTATGTAATTAAAGACTAGATAAAAATAAAGTGAGAGCTAAAGAATAAGATTATCTTTTTAAGCAATACTAGTTATAATACCCGTGTACGCACGGGGGTTTCTCTAAAATTTTCAGTTATGAATTATTATTGATAAAAATAAAATAAAATAATTTCTTAGCAACAACTTTTGGCATGAATGTTGGATGAATGGATGTACATATGATTCATGTCAGTATATGATACGCATTTTGCTACGCGCTGGTCCGTTTAAGCTGCCTCACAATGGAACAGATTTCGATTGTTTCACCATTTGTGTAAAGAGTTATATCATTGTTATCTAAAAAGAAACTGCATGCTACAATGATTTGTGTGTGATCAATCAAGCATAAAATAACCAAAACAAAAAGTCGTTCTCTTAGCCGTACGTAGTTACATTAAAAAGTTGATATACCGCTGGCCTTCTCCTTTTAAATCATAAATCTATTGTCGGCCTCGCAGTCTGACACATATATGGAATACAACATAAAGACACTTGTCATATGAATAACTTAGAAACTCTCATCAGAAACCCTCTGTGGTGAATCTCAAACTTGATATACAAGTTGACAGAATATGTAAAACTTGATAATACAAGTTGACAGAATGTGTAAACATCATATAAGTTGGGAACCTAAGATAAAACCTAACAATCCTCAAGTAATGATAAACCCTCTGTGGTGAATCTCAATCGATTGATTGTAAAGTTTCTTTGTTGAGATGAATGAATCTGGCGAGTGAATTTGTTGCCCATCTTTTTAATTTTTTGTTTTACAATTTAGTCCAAAGGTAAGTCCATGTGTATTCTTTTCTTTTTCTATGCAGAGTACATAAAACGAATTTACTAAAAAAAATTGCCAAATCAAGAAATTTTTAAGCCTTTTCTTTTAAACATATTTAAAAACTAATAACAATAATAATTATATTATTACTTAATAAGGGAAAGTTGAGTTTTTCAAAACGAAAAAGTCCCAACTTGAGGTTTTGTTTTATTATATAAAAATAAAAGATAAAGTATTGTTTAATTTTAAAAGATTATGAAATTTCTAAAATTCATGATAAGTTATATTTGCTAAATAATGCTTATATTCTAATTACCCTATTCGTTCAGAAAATAAATCTATGTCGAAATGCCTTTTGTTGGAAAATGAATTCTACACGATTTTATCAATTATTCTAGGGTGTTCATCGGTTCAGTTATCGGCATGTTCGGTTTCTTCGGTTCAGTTAAGAAAAATTTATGGGTAAAACCGAAAACTGAACCGAACAAAATTCAAATTGAATTAACCGAACCGAATAACCTGATTTTTACTTATATTTAATTATTTATTTATTTAATTATAAAATCTAGCATAAAAAAAGTAAAAAATCCAGGCTTAAAAAATGTTATATTTATACTATGAAAGAGTTTTAATATTTTTTTTTTATATAAATATATATTTATGCGAATTCAGTTTTTGTTTTGGCTCGGTTTTCATTTTCGGTTCGATTCGGTTTGGTTTGGTTCGGTTTTGGTTTTTGTGGGTAAAACCTGAAATCCCCACACCCCTAAATCATTCAAGAGTCACACCCTTTGACCCATGTATCAAATATTTATTAGATTCCAACAAATATGGAGCAATGAAAATGCCCAAAAATAGCATAATATTGTCGTATCAAGTCTTTGAAAATGACAATTATTATTTCATAATTAAGTCATGATGTCAAACTAAAAATAGGAATCTACATTCTCTTATTCTACAGACTACACATATATGATCGTATGAGAGTATGAGACTATAAAAACCCAACTGGAATCAACATGCATATAATCTAACTCCCAGTGTATTTGTCTTGTGCATGTGTGAGTGCATATGATGGTTTTGGAAAGAGAGGAAGAGATTGGAATACGACAAGATTTTACACAAGACGGGACTACTGATCTTAAGGGAAGACGTGTTTTAAGACCCAAAACGGGGAAATGGAAAGCTTGTTACTTTATGCTTGGTTAGTCCATTTTGATCGCTAAATTTGCCACCTCTGAAAAACCAAGTTTATTAACACGTATGCTAAATTTGTAGGATATGAAGTGTGTGAAAGGATGGCATACTAT
>LBNU01018797.1:3465-17022 GCA_014162995.1 Artemisia annua
GTGTGTGTGTGTGTGTGTGTGTGTGTGTGTGTGTGTGAGATACCGGGTAAGTGATTTCCCGGGTCGTACCCCAACGAGGTGTGAATGGAAAGCTTCGTGAAAAGATCGAGATTAAAATCTTGTATGTTTGGTTGTGAAAGATTGTTTGGTTTTGTTTGTACGTTAAATTAACGAGAATTAACAAATTAACAAACGAAATAAACGCAACCTAAATGGGATTAACAAGCAAGGAATGCTAAGGGAAACTTAAAACTAGCTAAAAGACTACGAGAAACATGTTAGGAAAAACGGGGAACCCTAAAACGCAATTTAAGTTAAACACGTGACGTTTATTTAAAATAAACGTCAATGCGCAAAATAAAGCGCGAAATTTAAGCTACACTAGTCCTACGGGCATAAAAACAATTTTTCTACGTTCTATTTGATAAAAGAAAATTTTGGAAAAAAGAAAATTAAAGATTTAATAAAAATTCTATTTATTATGATTTAAATACTAATTTAAACTAAATTAAATCTTAACTAATTCTACACTAACCCAATAAATCTGAAAGTTTTTCAATAAATACTATAAGTTAAAAATAATTTAAGAAAAATATAAAAATTGGTGATTCAATGTAAAAATAAGCAGTAATAAGCTGATAAGCTAAAATAAGCTTAAGTGACTAAAACTACTATATAAATAAAATTTGTAAATAATAACCTGAAAAAGACCCTAGGGTGACTGGTATTATGTGTGTGCTGTGAGGCTTTGGATGCAAGAGGTTAGGGGTTCGACCCCCACCTTTTGCAATTTTTGTCAAACATTTTTTTTTTTCAAATATTCATTTTGCAATACAATTCAACAACAATTACAACCACTTTTTGTGAAATGAAATTTTCTGAAAAGCTTTATTGAAGCTTATGCAGGCTTCTAAATCCAACAGTGGTGAAGTTTGTGTTTCAAGTGAAATTTTTAAAAATTAGCAGCTTAGGAACAATGGCCACAAGGGCAAAATGAAAGGCAAATACCAAAGAACATGGTCACAACCAATCTAAAAAAATAACTTTGTAACAACAATCAACAACAAGAACATCAACAGAAGTATTAAATCAACAAACTCAGTACATGCAGTTGAAACAGTCCAAGGGGGCAAGTTAAGGGGTGAAAATAAGCAAACAAGTAAGCAAACAAAGGGAAACCAAAGATGCACAATTAAACACAACCTAAGTGGGATTCTAAATCACCAAAAATCAGCCAAAACGGTCAAATATTAACCAAGATATGGTGGGTTAAAAAACGGGTCAAAAGGTATACTACTGGGTGCAGGGCAGTCATATGGCTAGATGGGTCACTTTGGATGCAAGTTTCAATGACCAAATGAGTTCCAAATCCAAAAATTCTTTTTGTTCTAGATTCACAAGAAACCAGGGATTCCAAAACATCAATCATTATTCATTTCCACTCAAATATGAACCCTACACTTGATCTACAAAACTGTCTCATTTTAACTGCTATGAAACTTTTGACTTTTTAAATTTTTCTAAAAGTTGACCATTGTGAGATTCAGTTGATCCTAGGTTACTAATTGTGATGTATTAACCCTAAATGAAACTATTTCAAGCAATCTAAACAAGTTTTAAACTGAATTAAAGATTATGCTAATCTAAAATTTCAACAGCTTAACAAGTAAAAGAGATTAAGTAGAGTTTTGACTTTCTGCTTGAAAATTACCAAAGCAACAATTGGACTGAGCTAGTTTGAGCCTAAGAGAGATGTCTACACAGTTGTATCTAATAACAACAACAACAACAACAACAACAACAACATAATCAAAACAACAGTGCCAAACACCCCTTTATATCTCAATTTACACTATGACTCTAAGATATGAGCTACAATTCACCACAACAATCATCAAACTGATATCACAAACAACTATAGAGATCAATTCAGCAACAATTAAACAAAACTAAGGCAAAAATAAATCTAAACTAGGAAAATGAATTAAGAGCTAAAAATTGAAAGTGAGAGCTTACAAATCTCCAACCCTAACTGACATAGGGTTTAATCCAAACCAATGCCTATCTTTTAGACAGGCATAACATCACCATAAACCACCAATCAACCAGCCAGAATCACCATCACCATGAATACCTTGTCTTGGCCAACTTTTGTTGACCATGCTATCTTACCCAAATCAAACTCAATTTAATTTATGATACTTAATTCAAGCTATTTTGAAGCTTCTGTGAGCTTATGGAATGGATTGATACAATAATAAACTTAAACAACACTTTTTGCAAAATACTTAAAATGAGTCTCAAACTGAAATTTAAATAAACATTGAAATTGAAACTGAAATCTTATATTAAATTTAAGAAAAACATTACAATTTAAACTGAAATTAAGTTAAAAACCTACATACCTTCAAGGCTTACACTTGACTTATATTTATACTACAACTAAACTAGGTCTTCTTTTCTTCCTTCTGTTACTTCTGTGAGAGAGAATCATGCAAAAAGGGTCTTTGTGCTTTCCTGAGTAAATCCCCATCATCCAATTAGAGATTCGATGATCCTAGCCCTTTAATCAATTTTGGCGGGAAAAGGTTGTGGGTGAGAATTGGACTGCCAGCGTGGATATGAGGGGTTAGGTACAGTTTGTGAGGGGTAGTGAGATTGGGAGTGGTGTTGGTGGTGCTTTTGAGGAGGGTGGAGTGTGGAGGTGGTGATGTCGGGGAGATGGTAGTAGTGTCTGGTTAAAAGAGGGAATGGGGGGAAGAAGGGTTTGACTGTCTTTTGACCCTGGTGTTATAAAAAACGTGGAGATGGGTTATTTTGTGGGCTGGAAGGGATATGGGCCTGGTGTGGACTGGTAGTGGGTTGTTTATTAGTGGGTGGTGTTTGTTTTGGGTTAAGATAAACACAAAAGCCCGTTTGGTTTAAGTAAATAATACAAGGACCAATTATGTAATTCTGAAAACCAAAGGACCAAAGCTGCCAATTTTCCAAACTCATCACAAGGACCAATATTGTCATCTCTTGAATTACCAAGGTCCACCTGTCACTTTTCCTTTAATTTAAAATTCCTGAGGGTCATTTTTGCCAATTTGCAAACTTGAGGGACCCAACTTGCCAAACTTTGAAACTTCAATCCAAGGACCAAAAAATGTCATTTGCGGATTCATGGAGGACTTTTGTTGACTTTTCTTCATAAAATCTCTCCAGGGACCATTTATGTCATTTCTTGAAAGATGAGGGACTGATTTTGACAATTCTGCGTATTTTGCTCGTTTTCCATCTGTTTTCAATCCTTTGTACCTGAAACATGCAAAAACACACTCCAAGGATATTTGTGACATAATTCGATCGTTTTCAAGTGTTTTTGATTGTTTTGACTCAAGAAATGGACGAAAAGATATGTGCAAAAAGGCACATATCACCTATGATAACATTATAGCTAAAATAAACAAACTGATGAACCTATGATAACATAATAGCTAAAAGTCAATAACTGATGAACCAAAAAAACATAAGCTAACTGATTAACCTATGATAACATAATAGCTAAAAGTCAATAACTGATGAACAAAAAGAAAACTAATGTTCATCAGCTGAAAAAACATAAGATAACTAATGAACCTATGATAACATAACCTATGATAACACAAATAAACTAAATAATGAACCTACGATAACATAACCTATAAACAAAAAAAACATTAACTGAGGAATATGTGAAAAAAAAAATTAGTACTAACCTGTTTTGGAACATTTATCTATGATGAATCTATAACCTATAACACAAATAAACTAAAAAAAAACATAAACTAACAGATGAATCTATAACCTATGATAACACAAATAAATTAATTGGTGAACTTACATTAATATAATATTGATGAACAAAATAAAATTAACAAAAATATCACTTTTTGAATCTTACATTAATAAAATGATTAATGATGAATTGTTGTACAAAAATTAATGCGTTTGACGCAATTTTAACACTAAGGGCCCGTTTGGTTCGGGGTGGGTTTAGATTAGAATTTGGATTTGAGTGTAAAGTTGTAGATTAGGATTTGGATTTGGATTTGAGGTAGGAGAGAGAAAATAGATTATAAAATATATAAGGTATTATTTTAGAAATTATATATAAATTTAATATTATTAAAAGAGAAAGAAAATGTAAAATAATGAAAACTAGTGGTGGAGAAGCAATCTCATATTTAAAAACAGTAATAGTCAATGTTTATTTGCAAATCCCACATGGGGTGTCAGGAATTGCACAAGGTGGAATACTCATGCATCATGCCATATCCAAATGTTTCATCCTCCAACCAAACGTCGCTCTACTGTCTTTTCACACTAACTCCTATCCCAAAGTGGTCAAACAAACGGACCCTAAAAGTCTAAGCTAGACATTTGATCAAACACGTTGTGTGCAACAAATATGACTAAAATGCTATCTTTAACGTGCGATATCTCATTCATATCATTTCAGATTTGAATGATTCAAATTTCTGGATAAAGAGTGAACGAAAATCTATAACTTTCATGTTTTATGTTTTTCACGATTCGGTGTTTATGAGGGTAAAAAGTATGGCCAAAAATGCTAAAAAATCAAGAAAATCAAGACCCATTTGATATGTAAAAAGAACAAAATTTTTAAAAAATTAATATCAAATTAAAGAGGATTAAATTTTAAAAATTTTGGTGAAATCGATTTTTTTTTAAAGTTTGTCGTTTAAAAGATATATGCATTTAAAATTTAAGGTGGAAAAACAAAAAATGAGTTAAATTACAATGTTACCCCTAGGTGAATTTTTTGAATAAAATAAGTGATGGGACACTTGTCAAATAATGAGTGGCTTTCTACACTTCGTAAAATATGATTACTTTTCAATTGATCCGCTACCCATTATGCAAATGGTATTTGGATGATTTATAAAACCAACGGATCGAAAATACTAACATGCCCTTTAATTCCTACATGTCAAATAAAGAGTGGTTTTCTACACTTTGTAAAATTTGATTACTTTTCAATTGATCCGCTACCCATTACTTTTATTGATCGAAAATATCAACGTGTCAAATAATGAGTGGCTTTCTATACTTTGTAAAATTTGATTACTTTTCAATTGATCCGCTACCCATTACGCAATGGTACTTGGATGATTTATAAAACCAACAGATCGAAAATACCAAAGTGCCCTTTAATTCCTACATAAGTGAACCCCATTGATGAATATGGATGCTGAGTAGAGTGATTTGTTTGTTAGATGGATCATCACATTTAGCCATGACCCGAACACAAGGGGTGGGTCTGCTTAAAGTGGTTCTCGGATGGTTTTGTGAACTGCATGTATTTTCTTAGTATAGTGTAAAAGATTGTAATTTTTTTTAAAGCATCATGTCACAAATATGTGTGTTACAAGTCCTGTTTCTTTTTAGCGAAATGAGTGTGATGGGTTTTAGTCCCGGGTCTACCACTATCCATACATTCCCTGCAAAGATAAAATTCGAACATTGGTTCAGAATATATATATATATATATATATATATATATATATATATATATATATATATATATATATATATATATATATATATATATATATATATATATATATATTTATATATATATATATATATATATATNAAAAAAAAAAAAAAAAAAAAAAAAAAAAAAAAAAAAAAAAAAAAAAAAAAAAAAAAAAAAAAAAAAAAAAAAAAAAAAAAAAAAAAAAAAAAAAAACAAAAAAAAACGATTGTAATTTTTTTTAAAGATCATGTCATCAAATATGTGTGTTACAAGTCCTGTTTCTTTTTAGCGAAATGAGTGTGATGGTTTTTAGTCCCGGTCTACCACTATCCATACATTTCCTGGCAAGATAAATTCGAACATTGGTTCAGAATATATATATATATATATATATATATATATATATATATATATATATATATATATATATATATATATATATATATATATATATATATATATATATAGTTGACCATGGGATATAGAACTGGCAATATTTTGCATAAAGTGGTAAGTTTGAAATAGAGTTAACTACATTCTTGGTCCTTGTGGTTTACCGGGTATAACAGTTTTCGTCCAATAGTTTGAAATGTAACGGATCTTGTCCATAATCCGCTGACCCGTAACACTTTTGGTCCATTTTTTTGTTGACCGTTAGTTTGACCAATTAACTTGTGTTGGTATCAAACTTGTGTTGGTATCAAGGTAACCTTATCCCAGAGTGTAATTAACTTGTGAGGGAACTAAAACACCAAGCTTCCGAAAATGGACGTCAGCTTTTGGTCACCCGAACATTAGTACTTTCTTCTATATATTAAACTAGTTACGTCAAATCTAACAATTACGTAAGGGTTAAGTCCATTTATTAGAAACGTACTTGCTCCAATATACACATCTACTAAACCAACTTGTTTTATTACCGATATAGTCATTAAAACTTTCATATTGTGAACAGTATCGGAAACTTTCTTCAAATACACTTGCATCGTTAGTGCTTTATACTAACGATCGTTAGTAAATAACTTAAATTTGGTTATCTTACGTTTTTGTCTGTTTTTGCATGTTTTCGTACATTTTTGCACGTTTTCATCCGTTTTTACACGTTTTCGTTCGTTTTTGAATGTTTTTGCACGTTTACGTCCGTTTTTACAGGTTTTCGTCCGTTTTTACATGTTTTCATCCATTACATGTTTTTGTCTATTTTTACACGTTTTCGTTTGTTTTTGCACGTTTTCATCCGTTTTTACACGTTTTCATTTGTTTTTACACTTTTTCGTTTGTTTTTACACGTTTCCGCTTATTTTTTCACGTTTCATCCGTTTTAACATGTTTTCGTCCGTTTTTACACGTTTTTTGTTCGTTTTTGCACGTTTTCGTCCATTTTTGCACGTTTTTGTTCTTTTTTGCACGTTTTTGTCCATTTTACATTTTTTGTCTGTTTTAACACGTTTTTGTTTGTTTTTCACGTTTTCGTTCATTTTCTTACATTTTCGTCTATTATATACGTTTTCGTCCATTTTATACGTNGTTACATGTTTTCGTTCATTTTCTTACATTTTCGTCTATTATATACGTTTTCGTCCATTTTATACGTTTTTGATCTTTTTTACGCGTGCAAAATGGATGAAAATGTGCAAAACGAACAAAAGCTTTCAAAAACAGATGAAAACGTGTAAAAACAGATGAGAACGTGCAAAAACGGATGAAAACGTGTAAAACGGACAAAAACGTGTAGCAACAGACGAAAACAGGAAAAACGAACAGAAACGTGTAAAAACAGGCGAAAGCGTGCAAAAAAAATGAAAACGTGTAAAAATGGACAAAAACGTGCAAAAACAGACGAAAACATGTAAAAACGGACGAAAACGTGCAAAAACGTGTAAAACTGACGAAAACGTGCAAAAACGAACAAAAACATGTAACAACATACGAAAACGTGTAAAAACGGATAAAAACGTGTAAAAACGGGCGAACCCCTATAAAACGGACGAAAGCGTGCAAAAACGTACGAAAACATGCAAAAACGGACGAAAACATGTTTAAACGAACGAAAACGTAAGATAACCAAATTTTAAGTTATTTACTAACGATCGTTAGTATAAAGGACTAACGATGCAAGTGCATTTGAAGAAAGTTTCCGATATTGTTTACAATTAGAAAGTTTATATATCGGTAATAAAATAAGTTTATTGGAGAAAGTACGTTTCTAATAAATGGACTTAACCCATTACGTAATCAAATCCGTATATATGTTTTCCTTACATGGCAGACCTTTCTACGCCATGGTAGAAAAAGTTTAGACACGGCAAACTTAGATCAGTTTACTATACAAATCAAAGTACAAAGTTGCCAATAGTTCATTACTCGTATATACGTATACAACACCGCTATAGTTATTCACTTATTCTCAAATATCTAATGGGCTTAGATGTCATTAAAGGCCCAATTTACAAACATTAAAACTCTCATCTGAGTAGGTTATAGTTTTGAAAAACCAATTATTCAACACTATGCAATTCAGTTGGACCAAAACATTATCTATATATATAAATGAGGTTCGAAACGATGCCGTATTATAGGTGGGTTTCCCGCCAAAAATTATGGGCTGATAAGGCCCGCTTCATTTAGCCCGTTTATGTGCCCTGAATGACCAATTATATTAGCTTCACATACCCAGAAGTTTCCAGACACACGTATAAAACCTGTTGCAACACACAGTCTCTCAAAACACACACAGTGTGCGTCTGGCGACGGTAGTGGAGCTAAGAAAAGAGTTGCGGGTTCGTTTGGTGTGACGCGTTACTCAAGGACGGAAGTCCTGTGTAGGGGTTTTCTGGCGAACCGTGCACCATCGGATCTTAAACAGCATCACAGCGAGATGTTTTTGGGAGTTTTTTGTGATTTCGGGTCTTCGGTTTGTGTGTTACATACCATCAAAATCAAATTATGCCAACGTAAGTGTTTTTTTTTTTTGGCTACAAGATTCAATTTAGGGTTTGGTTTTTAGGGGTTTTCTTTGCAGGTTTCGTTTTGTGATTTACTGAGGTTTATATTTTCATTTTTTTTTCTTTCAGTTATCCTTTCAAGGAAAAAATAGAAAGTAAAGTGATGGGGTTTAGTTTCTGAAGATATTGAAGGTAAGATACCAACCAGGTGTTCGATAAAAGTCTCGAAATAATAATGTTTGTCATAAGTTTGTTTTCCTCAACTTTAAACCAGTTTTAACTTTCGTGTTTTCTATAATTATGTTTAAACTTGCTTTCCCGATGTCAATATATTGGTTATGAAATGTGTGAGCGAACGATGACACCGTTGAGGTATGGGCAAAGGCATTGGAGAAAGCTTTTCCGGCTGTTGTGCCTTTTCATACGATTCGAAGAATGGGGTTTGCGTTGGTTCAAGGATGGAGGTATGTGTTTCGATTCATTTGTTGCAAAAGAAAGCTTCAAAATTTATGTAAGTATTCTAAGATTTTGGTTTTTACTGCAACATTCCGTTGTAGTGGAAACTCTGTTTTCGTTATTTGAAGCTCATTTTTGTTCCCTTTGGTTGAAAAAGATGATAAAAGTAACGTTGTTGGTGGTTAGTTTAGGACTCAAGTACTAATGTTGTGACTTCTTCTCTTGATCCAGATGGAGGTAAAAAGAAGACGATTGGTTTCTGTACCATTTAGACCTGATACGGAGTTTCAGTTTGACATACAAGAATTCATATATTTCTCGATGGTAATTTGCAGATGTCTAATATAGCTTTAGAAATTGTTATATATCAGGGTCTTAAAAAATGTTAGTGTAATAACGTCATTCTATGTTTGTGCAGGTAAATGCATACATATCGTATGGTAGATTGGATGATGGCCTTGGTGATCACTTACGAGCTACTTAAACAAGGGTACATCATATTACATTAACTCTTATTTACAGATTTTTAAAACACACTTTTGTACATTCTATACAATTGTTAGTTTCGTCATATATGAGCGCTTTGATGCTTTTGTTTTATGTCGTAGATAGAAGGTTTGTGTTTTCCTCTGTCTTTATATAAACATGGAGCATGTATAAGAATGGTTTTAACGAATAAATAGTTACTTATACTTGAGTGCTTATCTTATTGCGCTTCCACTGAAATGCTGAGTAGATCAACTTTATAACGTAGTTAAAAGACTGTTTGGAACCTGTTTGTTTATGCTCAATCTGTGTCCTATTGTAATGGGTGAGTAAGATTGAACACATATTTTGCGCAAACGCTTATGTTCATGGTTTTTGCGTGAACTTCCTGTTTTCTCATATACTTTTTTAATATTCATTTTTGTGTATGGGCTATATGATGCTATGCAAGCACCTCTTTGTGTCGGAATCCGGTAAAAAACACAAGAAGTTGTGAAACCGCGGTCACACACGATCGCCGTGCTGTCATGTAACAAACAACATATGGTCGAAGTGACATGAAACAACCTGCGTTAATGAAGTGACCAGAAACAACCTCCGTTAATGAAGCAACCTGATAAGCATCGTTTATTTTTGGACATGCTCAAACACAGCTATGTGGACTACAATTGATAAGCATCCGGAAGTTATTACGCTTGCTCTTGGCCCTTCAAGGTATACATTTATAAAAGAGTTATTACCCTTCAAGATATACATTTACAAAAGATTAATAAGTGGTTAATAAATGTGTTTATCATGACACTTAGATCCATACATAAGCCAGGTCTTATTAGAACAGAGCTTAAGGCGTAGGAAGCATACCGGATGACTAACAAGAAAAAAAAGGTTTGCGGAGTCTGTCACATGGCAGGCAGCTTAAAAGGCTAAAGTTCAAATATTTCATCATCATCTCATACGTAAACAAGTAAAATTCTAATCTTTTTTTTTACTTTCGTTTCAAAAAATTTAAGCCATTAGTATGTTTATGAATGAGTTTCGTTAATAAGGGGGTGTTTGGGATTGCTTATTGTTCGGCATTTCAAGAAGTAATGATGAGACAAGAACAACTAATAGAAATATAACTAAATGCCTAAATGATGCGAACATGTAAAATTATTAACCAAAGTGTCGGCCGTCATATAAGCTATTATTCAGTTTTATCTATATATTCAGAAGTTTTGTTTATCGTTATTTTATTTGTCTTGCAGCGGGTATTCTGGTACCTTATATTTTTAATAGTTCAATACGTCACGGCGGCTTACAAGGCTCAGGTATTTGTTTCTTCAGGGGTATTATGCGTTATTTTTTTTACCTTTTTTGGAACTATATATGAACATTCCACTGGAATTCATGCTTAGTAATGTTGACATTGTTGATTAGGCACAATTGCATTTGCGTTGGAGAGTTGTAGTTTAATTGGAGTTGTATTGGATCCAAGTCATATGGAATTTGATTACCTATAGTCAAAATATCAGCCTGTCAATACTCGGGGTCAGATTTAAGGGGTGTTTGGATTTGAATTTTAGAATCAGGTTACTGTGTTTTTTAACCTACCTTATTTTCATTTTCATGGGATATAGTACAGTCAAGTGTCCTGCTAACTTTTGTGAAATTTTGTCGCAATGTGCCACACGTTATGCTTTTGCTACTGTCAATAATGACTATATACGTAATTATACATTCACCTCATTGTTTATCATTGTCTATGTATTCATTACTTTTGATTTTTGTTCCTTTTTTTTTGGGCTTGCAGCAAGTGAGCCGATGCCAAACGGGTTTGTTACTGACATCGGTGCCGTATGAAACGCCACTGCTCACCAGCATTCGTTTGAACAGCCAAATGATACACTTAATCCTACTGGATGCCAAGCTGAAGCTGACCAAAATTTCCGTTCGGCCAACAGGTCTGACAAACAAAATATATGTTTCAGACGAAGCCACAACTGCAATTTGCAAACATCAATAACAGTTGATTTGATTTGGAACTAGGTAAAGAAATTATACCACCTGAACAAAGAACATATGTAGCTGATCAACGTATTTTTTGACGATGAACCATATGCGGTATTCTACTGTTGTAAAGTTGTACTAAATCTATTAACATGATTTTATAGGAATAGGCTTATAAAGAAGCCGTAACAGCAGCTGCACGTATGCTTTATAGCTGGGATCCAGAAGAAATGGAAGCGGAGGCAATTGGTACAGCAAAAGCTACATCTTTGTTGTATAAAAGATGGTAGATGTGTGATGCGCGTGGATTGCAACACGCACTACGTTTTACCTCTCGAGGGATCTCGAGAAGCTTGAAATCCCCACCAGGCAGTGTACCTGACCGATGTAGTATAGTGTAGTGGCAAGTACCGGGGGATTGATCGTTCTCTCACAGGGAATAGTGTTCGTTAGGCTAAAGGCTACTCTAATCTAGGTCTAAGGGTGGAGGAAGATTCTTTTTGTATTTTTATATTTTATGAAAGCAGTAAAATCTCTGGTTTTGGAGGATAGGGCGGAATTAGTTGCTAGTCAACTAACCCAAGTTATCTACTTCTAAGCTACTTATATTTTTGTATTTTTTTGTTTTAGAGAAAATCAGTGGTGGAGAATAGTGTTTACTTAGATTTCATTACTCCCTAACTATCTTTTACCATGTAATTAGTATGTTGAGTTTGCGTGGATGACGGGTGTATTCCTAACAAGTCGTAGGGAGTGCGTTCAATTCCCTAACTCTATAAGTTCCTACCTCACTCTATGACGATACGTCAAGCATCCTATCATGAGCTCACCGATAGCAACCTATGCATGAAATACTACCTTAAAATCGATAACGCACATACGATTCACGTTTCTAAAGACGTTCAAGCTTGTTACCGTATAGGAGATTAGCCAGTTTTCTCTAGTCTAACGTAGATGAAACATTCACCCAAACACAATCACAACATACACATCACATGATAATCAATAGTTAGGTTTCATTAGATCTAAGCAAACACAAGGTAAATTAGCCTAGCATGTTGAAAGAAAGACAAGCACAAGCATAAATCACACAACACATAGACATATTGTATGAATAAAGACTTATCTTGGATTAAACATGCAAGTTAGAGGGGTTAGGATACCCTCTAAGGTGTGTAATACACGTACTAGGGTTTAACCGTAAAGTTCTCCACTCCAAAATTTGACTAAAGTTCCACCAAAGTTATATCAAATAAAGAAAAATCGTTCTATATATATAGAAAACGCGGGCTGACGGCGTCAGCCCAATAGGTGACGTCGTCAGCTCGGCGATTAGGGTTTCCTGACGGCCTTCCTTGACGTGGTCATAATTGCTGGTTCCAGATCTGACGGCCTTGGTTGACGGCGTCACCAAATTGCACTACAAACTCTTTGGCCCGTCACGAGTCTTTTTTCCAATCCTTGACTTCACTTACTCCTGACGGCGTCACCTTGTAGAGTGTGACGGCGTCACCTTCTGTGATCTTTAAGGTCTTTTGAGTTTTTGTTGTTTTCCGCACTTTTTCACTCCGAAAACGCCCGAAAATGCTTCTTTTGTGATTTTCCCTTCAAAAGTACCTAAAATGAGAAAAGAAACGACTTTGGGTGAAATCCAAACCAAAAACATACGAATTAGGACTCAAACCGACTCCTAAAAACGTAACATTTTTCGTCTCATCAATGAGCTCTTCTTTCAAATTGTACGAATAAAGTAAGCTACTACACTTTTATCTGTTACGAGTAAGTATTACAAAAAAGCAAGCTATTGTTAACTGAAAGTGAAAGCTTTACAGTGACCCCTTCTCTTTTCCCCCCGGTTACGGCCTGAATTATCAAGTTAACAGTCATAAGTCTCACTATCGAGTTAAACAGTAGTAATACCAAATACTTTTATTCATACAAGTATATACACAGTGAGTGTATGACTAATTGATATCATGTACTAATTGGTTAGGAAAAAAAACAGGCCCACCCGCAACGCGGCGGCCGTCGCCGTTCTCGTTGTAATAAGGGAGAGTTGGGATTAAATCACATATATCCAATTTAAACTTATAATTGCATATATATCTTTTAAAAAACTCAAAAATTACATATATAAACACACACACACACATACAG
>LBNU01018798.1:2565-20399 GCA_014162995.1 Artemisia annua
TTAAAAGTTTAATCTTGGCTTTCAATTTAGCATTCAACCCTTAGCATTGGATGTTCTGATTATGACTGACCATAAGAAGTTGTCTGAGTTCTGTTTCTGAATCGTTCAAAGGTTCATGTGGTTCAAGTTGACCATTGTTATCATTAGTCATTGTGATAGCAGGATGATCAAATGTAACACCTGGATTCATTTGATCATAGTCATCAAATATAACCACTGTGGACATTTGAACATTCTCATGAGTAGATAACGGGGAATCAGCTTGAACTACTTGGACCTCAGTCGTTTCTGAGACAGAAGGAGAGACAATGTCGTGAATGAGACATGAGTTATCACATACCTGAGACTGACCGTCAGTATCATATATTGGGCCTGAGTCTGTTACCTGAACTTCTTATGTGTCTGCCATCAATATCATATCATCAGTAGTATCCATAACAGGCATCTGATCTTTTTGCTGTTGATTACGTGCAATTGCTTCATCTCTGAGAGCTGAGAGGTACTTCTGAAGATAGTAGGCACTGCTTTTAGGAGTAGGTTGTGATGCTTTAGATGGTACACAAGTAAGTGCAGTGGATGACACACCGAGTTGTTCAAACTGTTGCATAATCGTTTGATGAGTATGAGGATCTTCTGAAGTATGCTCACTAGAGTTGTCCAAGACAAAGCCTTCAGTAGTGTAGGTGAACCCATGAATGATGATAGGTATAGGAAGAATGGTCTTAGGAAACGTTCTCTGTAAGCAAGATCGAATGAGTCTATCAGTGATGACTGTAGGATCCTCATCACTGTGCATAATTGCAAGGTGGTTCCACAACTCTTGAGCACTTGCATCACAATCCAGCTTAGTCTACATGGCATTAGGAAGAGCGGTAGTGATAAACCAAGCAGCTTCCTTATCAGCATTGTATTGAGCAAGTTCAGTACCCGTCAGAACATCACAAGTTTGAAGTGTGATATTTCCTTCAGTGTCTGCAATGAATTTCATCTGATATGTTCCATCAGTGATTGATTTCAGCAGTAGATCAGAATGTGGACGTTTTTGAAGCCATTGAAGAAATCTTTCTTTCCAAACATGGTATGATTCTGATAGCATAAATGGAGGAGTATATGCAGTTCCACGCAGTAGATGTAGACGAGCATTGATGTATAGAGGATGTTGAAATGGAGCTTCTGAGTATGGTACGTAAGACATGATTGATAACTTGTGGTTTATGGATCTTGTAGAAGGTATAGTACTTGAGACAAATCTTAGAAAACCAACAACCCAAAGTGATTTCGATGTTTGGTAAGAGAATGATTTCGATAACCAGTTAAGGACCAAATAATCTAAATAAATTGAAGTTCTCAATAAAGCACAAAGGATCTCGATAACTCACGTTGTTCTCGATAAAAGGAGATTATCGAGAAATGTTGGAGACAATTATCGAGATCTTTGGTTCAATGAAGACAAAGTATGTTTTCGATGTATCTGAAAGTAATTTCGATAGATTCACAAGATTTCGAAAGCAAACAAGTGATTTCGATAAATGGTGAAGTTCTCGATAACCTCAGGTTCTCGATAACAAGTATCACAGTTTCGAGATTATACAATAACGAAACTATCCAATAAGTCGAAGTGTTTTCTTTCTTATACAAGAGAGAAAAGCACTGAGTAAGCAACAATAACGGTAATATCGAAAGTTCTCGATAAAAGAGGGTTTAAGGGTTCTCGATAAGAAGCCAAAACGCAGATTTTTCTATTGTGAAAAAGCAAGCCTAAAACGAGTTTTTAATCCAAGATTCTTGTACAACTAGAATTAAAATGATGAAATCTTAATGAAAGTTGCAAACTTGAACTTTTTAACAAAAATTTGAAGATTTTTGATAAAAAGTACAAATTTTGTACGAGTCTTAAAAAACCCAAAAAATTTTGAAACTTTGTTGTTTGTTTTGGTTTCTAACACAAGTTTGTAATCAAAGATGTGATAAAAACACAAAAGAAGCAAGAAAGTTGCAAACTTTTTGAATCTAACGAGATAAAAACGAGTTTATGGTTCGTATATCACAAAAAAATGAAACTACACCTTCTTCTAGCGATTGATACCACTTGTTAGGTCACCATATTATTAAACACAAGTATTCAAATGATAGAAATGAGATGAGAAATAGACTTGGTTGATTAAGATCAATATGAAAGATGAAAGAACAAGAGTTTCCTTTAGATATGAAATTAACCAACAAGAGAAAGGATTACATAGAGGTCCTATTTATAGGATGGGAGCTAGGGCAACACGCCTAGTCCTTCCTTTCTCTTAAACGTTTGGGCTTTAGGCCCATAGGACTTTAACTTAGACTATTACATAAAACCATACGAGTATTAAATAACGTAGCTAAATAAGATAATTCAAGCAACCTATTACAATAACTGAAATGACCGAGACTTGACTGAATAGTTGAAAACTATGATCCTAACAGCATAGGCCAAGAAAATCCTTATGGCCTCAACTCTAGCAACAGGTGCAAAAACTTCATCATAATCTATTCCCTCTTCTTGCCTAAACCCCTGAGCCACCAATCTTGCCTTATTTTTGACAACTATACCTCTTGCATCTCTTTTGTTCTTCAAGATCCATTTTGTCCCAATAGCATACTTCCCATCTGGTAAAGGAACCAATATCCAGACCTGCTGATTCTTGAATTGTTGCATTTCCTCTTGCATTGCCTCAAGCCAACTATTATCTGCAAGAGCTTGTGGAACACTAGTTGGTTGCATTTAGGAGAGAAAACAAGCAACCAGACAATGTTGAAAGTCTGTATGATTGTCTCTCTCCTGTTGGGAAACATAAGACATAAAAGCAACTTCTCCATACTTTGTCTTTTTCACAGTGCTTCTAGTTTGAACAGGATCTTTAGGATCACCAATTATATTCTCCATTGGGTGAGTAGTGTGAATCCTTTTTGTTGCATTGGGGTTGACATCAATGGTTTTGTCAAGATTGGTCACATGGGATTCATAGTCAGTATCATAGGAAGAGGAAGTGAAGATGCCAGCTTTGGGTTGGTGATTACCAAGATCTGAAGGACTTGGAAAACGTGTATAAGGCTCACCAAAGTCTGTTGACACACGAGTAGAAATAGGAGTAGAAACTGATGGAGCATCAGCAGTAAAGAGGTTATCAGTAGAAACAGGAGTACTGTCAGTAGAACTGTCAGCAGAATCCTGATTTCCACTGATTGCTTGTGCTGATTGTCTCAGAAGTGCTTCAGCATCATTTGTAATCTTTGCACCAAGTTTCTCAGCTTCTTGAGTAGCAGCATGTTCTTGTGTCATGAGCTTAGCAAGATCCTCTGCATAGTATGACTCATCTTCATCTTTCTCAGAAGTATCTTTTGCACTGTTTCCTACAAAATGGTTAGGAGGAATGGAAGGTACAACAATAGTTAGTTCATCAAACTCAGACTCATCCTCTGAGTCGTCATCCAGTACACCTGCATTGTTAGATGGAGCATCTTTTGTACCTGCACATTGATTAGCAACAAATCTAGTATACCCCAAAGAATCAGTTAAGTAGTCCAGGTCAAAGTAACAAGCATGACCATGACCTTGTACATTAGGTTTTTCTTCTAGGTATCTTAGATTAAGAGTCTTCTCTATCCTTTTAGCATTCAGGTTATATACCCTATAAGCCTTACTATGAGCTGAATATCCCGCAATGTATCCCTCATCAGCTTTGCCATCAAATTTCCCAAGTGGGTCACTGGTGTTCAAAATGGTCACATGACAGCCAAAAGGTCTTAGGTAATGAATAGAAGGAACTTTCCCTGTTAGAAGTTCATAAGGTGTTTTTGAGTGAGGTCTTGTGATAGAGACCCTGTTCAGAACATAACAAGCAGTGCTTACTGCTTCAGTCCAGAACATTGTGGGTAACTTAGAGTCTGCAAGAATGGATCTTGCTGCCTCTATTAAGGTTCTATTCTTCTTCTCAGCAACCCCATTTTGTTGTGGGGTCCTGGTATTGCTGTAGTCCCTTTTTATCCCTTTAGAGTTACATAGGTCTATTAACACCACATTTTTGAACTTTGTTCCATTATCACACCTTATACCTTTAACCTTTTTATTAAGCTGGTTTTCAACTAGGGTAATAAAATCTTTCAAAAGTGGAGATGTTTCATCTTTAGTTTTCAAAAAGAATACCCAGCAAAACCTGCTATAATCATCAGTGATTACCAAACATAAATACTTATGATCAATACTTCTCACTTGAGTTGGACCAAAGAGGTCCATATGCAGCAACTGAAGTGGTTCTGTGATATTGCTCACTGCTGTAATGGCTTTGTAAGAGGCTCTGTGTTGTTTTCCTTTGTTGCAGGCAACACAATTGTGTTCATTGATGAAGACCTTGGAAGGAAGCCCTTGAACAAGACCAAGTTTAGACAACTTATTGATGGTCTTGAAATTCACATAGGCCATCCTTCTATGCCATTTGGTAGATTCACCCATGGAAGCTTTAGCCACCAAACATGTTAGATCACTGTCAGGTTGTACCTCATTTAAGTTGAATGTGTACAAATTATTGTTTCTTGGAACCCTCAGCAGAATTGGTGTATCTGCTGGAAGTTGGAAGTCTTTGTTGAGTACAAGACATTCATCCTCTGAGAAGAAAACTTTGTTCTTTTTATCACAAATTTGTGACACCGAGAACAAATTAAAGTGCTGCAGTTCCTTCACATAAAGTACATTTTCAAAATCCAGCATGGGTGTTCTGATAGTTCCTTTTCCTGTGATTCTACCATTTCCTCCACCAAAGGTCACATTTCCTCCACTTGCTATGGGTACAAAGTTAATCATCTTGTCTCTGTTCCCTGACATGCTCCTTGAACAGCCACTATCTACTATACCAACATCTTTACTTAGTAAGGGATGATCCTACAACAACAACAAAAAAAATATACAAAATATAAGTGTACTTTGGAGACTCAAGTCATTACTGACTTGAGCCTGCCTTGTGGATCATAAGAAGTAGGCCATGTAGATGTATAAGATCCACCATTGTTCTTGGATCTTCTTTGATAATTAGATCCCCTATTAGTCCAAGAACAACCTGCTGAGGGCTTAACAGCAGTATCCCATGGTCCCCCCCAACCCATATACATAGGTTGATAATAACTAGGCCAATAACCATTCTGATTATAAGGAGAAATAGGTCTAGAGAATGGTCTTGCAACATGTCTTTTCCTATATGATGGAAAAGTTCTGTCAGCAGAAACTGATGCATCAGCAGATGCTGATTTATCAGCATTATTGTATCTGCTGTTAGATTGAGTTGCTTGTGGAACATAAGCGGGTATGTCATCAACACGTTTCCACATTGGTCTAGTTTTCTTAGCACAATCACCCATTCTTTGCTCATGAAACTTATAATCCTTAATTAAATGAGATTTGCTTCCACACACAAAACATTTCATCTTTCTAGAAGATTTATTAACATTCAAAGGAGTTCTATTGAAAGGATTCAAACTACAAACATTAACAGAATTGTTTTTGACAGAATTAACATTATTGTTTTGCAAAGAATTAAATAACAAGTCTTCAGCAAAAACTGTCTTTGAATGAGATTCATCAGCAGCAACTCCTAGAGGCTTGTTTGAGGACTTGGGTGAAGGCTTGAATGAGGTCTTGGGAAGGTCTGACTGATCACTTGAATCACAGCTTTCATAGGCAGTAGACCCTTTGTCAGAAGACTTGTCACTGCAAGAGACAGAGTCAGCATTATTAGTAACAGGGTCAGATAAGTCACTTGACTTTTTGCCATATAAATGATGTGATCCATCAAAGTCAACTGTAATTGATAGGTTAATGGGCATATGTTCACCTCTAATGGGACCAGGGACAGCATGTAAGGTACCTTCTTTAACATAGTTTGCTAATCCTGTTGGTGTAGTTTTTCTACTGTCATCCCTAGCTTCTAATCCTACATATTTCTGAAAACCTAATCCTATACCAGAGTTGACAGCTTGACAACTATACAAACTTCTAGCTAAATTATCACCTGATATCAACCACTTTTTATGTGTAGCTATTTCATTATCTAGCTTCTCTTGAAGAACTTGTTTATCAGATTCTAAATTAGCTTTTAACTTCTTAGTATAGATTAACTCATATTGAGCACATTTTAAGTCCTGTTTTAAACTTCTTATCTCATCCTCATAGGCAACCTGATTCTTCTGAAACCAAATTTTTTGTTTTTCTACAATTTTTAAACCATGTTTATATGATTCAAGATCTTTATAACACTCATTATATTTAGGTTTCAATTCATCATATTGTTCTTTAAGTTCATTATATCTTACACTACAACCAAACACACAGTTATGTACCTGAGAAATGTCCATAAGAGCAAATTGATCATGAACATCCTCTGAATTACAGCTTGCCAGCAATCCACTCTGATCACTATCACCATCACTTTTCTCATGAGCCTTCCAGTCAACATGATCATCCAAAGTGATCAAGGCTGTGGGATATCCAGTTTTGGCAGTATCAACTTCCCCTTGTTTCTGCTGATAGGTAGAATACCTAACCTCATTAGTAGATTTCCTGTCCTTGCATTCTCTAGAGAAGTGACCCATTTGACCACAAGTGTAGCACTTGATCTTCCTTCTGTCAAACCTAGCTGAATCCCTGCCATTGAAACCAAACTTCCTCCCAGCCTTTTTCTCAAATCTCTTGATGCTCAATGAAAGCATAGCCACCTGCCACTTCAAGTTCATCTCTTCCATATCCAATGGATCCACCTGTTCAAAGTCCTCATAGGAGAGTTGCTGCTGAGATTCACAATCAGCAACAAAAGAGTGAAGTACATCTTCCAACACACTACCAGAAGAATGTGATTTGGTTGGTGTGTATGAAGATGATGCAGATGAAATTGGACTTGAACTAGGAGGCATTATATTGGATGTAGAACCAACAAAAGCTGAGTAATTTGGAGTAGTTGAACGAATAGGACTTTTGACATCTGGTTCAAGAGTTTTGAGCTTGTTGTATAAATCATCAAAACTCATCATATCCAATCCACCCTTGGCTTTGAGTGCAATACTTACTTGAAGCCATGATGGAGGCAAGGATCTTAAGAATTTAGCATTGCAATCTTCATTGTCTGGCCTTGCCTTAAGCTGATTCAATTGACTCAGAATCTTATGAAATTTGTCATAACCCTTGTGGATACCTTCTTCCTCAGTGCTCTGAAACTCTTGAAACTGCTGCTTCAGCATTCACTTCCTCATCCTTCTTGATTCATCATTCCCACCAAATCTTGCTTTAATTGCCATCTAGAGATCCTTTGCATCAGACATGTAGTGAAAATCACCCAAGTGATCTGGAGGTGTAGCTTGAAGAAGTATAGTTCTCACTTTATTTTCCCTCTGAAGAGCGAGAACCTCTTTAGCAGATGTAGGATCAAGATAGTATATTCTACCATCTGCATCAGTGCCAGTCCTCTTTGGACTATTACCTTTAAGGACCACCTTCCAAAGATTATGATCAATGTTGGTAATCCAGTTCTGCATCTACATTGCCTAGAGTTCATACTCTTCTTTCTTAAGGTAAGGGAATTTTGCATTGCTGTTTGAGAGAGTGAGGTGATGAAGGGATGTTGTGTTTTGATTGTGTGTTGTATCTGACTCAGCATCAGATCCAGACATGATGTAAAGTTGTGTTGTTGAGGAGTTGTTTAAAGTATTGATGTTCTCAGTATCAAAGAGACTCTCCCGAGGCTCTGATACCACTTGTTGAATCTATGTATCCTTGATAGATCTTTTAGCTCTCGTTGATCGTTAGCAGTGTCTATGTACTCACAAACACTCTAATAGAGAATCTCCAAAGCTTGTATTCTAATGCGGAAAACAAATACAAACATAAACAATGAATACTAAGAACGTTTAATCCTCTATGGATTATATATTGATAACTTGTAAATACGTTCGTTACATAAAACATAAACTTGTGTTCCTTTTATAGACAAGGAACCCTAACCCTAAACCGTTTCCCAAGAAACGTATCTTCTATAAACTTTAAATAATATGCATTATCTTTTCCTAATATAACTCATGCATATCCTAACTACATTACATAATACGCGGCTAAACATTGTCCGCAGAAACTAAACATGCTGAACTATGTCTTCAGCAGTAATACTTCGTCAGCAGAATCTGGTCTTCAGCGGATTCCCTTCAGCAGTAACCATCAGTGGAATTCACATTTAGCAGAATTCCCAACAAAGCATCTTGAAGTCATGCATCAGTCACACAAAGACCTACGAATGAATCAGCTTCTACAGTCTTGTCTCCAAAGGAAATTCATGAAAAGCATCCTCCCTGCTCCACAAATCACTCTTCAGAGCTATCTGGAATCGCGACTGACAAATTTGTTTAAGCTAGAAGATGATACTACTCATGTGGAAACAACATCTGGAAGATCTCATGGAATGACAAACATTACCTCTTATGTTCCTGTCATGGATAACTCACATGGAACTGTTGATATGCTATTAATGGCTGACACACATGAACTCCAGGTAAGTGACTCCAGTCCAATCTATGACACTAATGCTCTGTATCAAGCAAATGATTCTTATCCATGCCTGATACATGACAGTGGTTCTCCGTCTAACTCTATCTCAGACAATTCACAAGCTGTTCAATCTAATTCTATGTTATCTACTCATATAACTGATCAAATGTCCACAGTGGTGTTATTTGATGATAATCCAATAAACCCAATTGTTACATTTGATAAAACAATTATATCCACTGCACAAGATAACAATGATCAACTTGAACAACATGAGCTTTTGTCTGATTCAGACGCCGAATGGAGAATGTTACTTATGACCAGCCAAAATTAAAATATTCAGTGTCAAGCAGTGAATGCAAAGTTGAGAGAAAAAAACGTTGCATTAACAAGAGAACTTGAGCATTGTAAATCACAACTCAATTTTTTCAAAGCAAAAGCAGATAAGGAAACATGCTTAGAGACAACACTTCAGAAAAACAACGAGTTACAAAACAAACTAAGCATGTTAACTGACTCTACTTTATTTCAGTACTATAAATATTTCACAACTGAGATCCAATCAATGGAATATGCTGTTGAAAAGAATTCTGAACTCATTGTTGCCAACTTTCTTTCTCCTGTTGCAAAAGAAAGAAGGGAAATGTTACAAACTCAATTTACTCCAAGTCTTCAACGTTTGCATTCATATGCTAAGAGATGGGAACAGGAACTTAAGAAGGAAGTCAAAACCATCATAAATGTTTTTCAAGAATCTGAACAAGCAATTTTAAATCAAAAACGTCAAAACCTATTTTTACAAAGAGAAGCTGATCGACTCTTGGAACATGTTCTTAATGCTGATATAATTTCTGTGATTATGAATTCTCTTTATGAATCTGGTACTTCTATGCTTGTTGATGATCACTGTGATGATGTTGAGTTTTTATCTAAACAAATTGAGACATTAAAAGATGAAAACGTTAATCTTCGAAAACACAATGATGATGTGCAAAACAAACTTTCAAATGAGATCTCGAAACTCAACCAAAAGCTTGAATGGTGTCAAAACCAAAGTCTTGATTTCGAACTGGAATTACAAAGTCTTAAAACTTCCACAACTTTTCAAAATGAAAATGAGGAACTAAAAAGTCAAATCTCGAAATATGAAAAGGAAATTGCAGAATTGCAAGAAATTACAGATTTTTGGCAAAAGAGTCGTGATGAATATTTTTATTCTAACAGAAAACTCGACAGTGAAATTCAAGATAAAATGCACATTATCATTGAGTTGAAAGAGAAAATACGTGAGCTTGAAAAAGGAAAATCTGTCAACACTAATGTAATTGCTCCAGGAATGTACTCATTAGACATAACAAATATAGCATAACACACTAAGAAGTCTAATTTGGATCCTTCCACTTCTACAGGAATAGTTGCCACTCATAGCGTTAGCAGATCCAAGCATAAACGAATAAAATGGAAGAATAGGATTTTTCAACGTAGAAGAGAGACACTAGAAGCCTCTGAAGTAGAAGAACACCCTAGGACTTTGAATAAGACTCATCCTGCACTAGATTTAGATACTGATTTAACAAATTGTAATTCTAATCTATGTGTAACGAATGATGAACCTTTAAATGTTTTAAAAGTTGATGCTTCATGTGTGTTTTGTCGTAAGAGTATGTTATCTGGTGATCATTCTAAATGTGTTGCACATTCTCTTTTATCTCGTCTTAAGAAACGTACATTAGGCAGAAAATCTAGGCCCTCTAATGCTTCTAAATCTGTGCTAGGACTTATGCCTTGTGTAGTTTCTAAGAATGATATAGTCAACCCAGTAGTTGCGAAAAATACCTCTAGGATCATGCCAAATGTTACTGAATTTGATATAAAGAAGGCAAAATCTAGTTGGAATTGGCAACGTTGGTTACAAAGGACACATAACTTTAAATGGATTCCTAAAATTATTAACATGTGTGCTTCTAACCCAACGGAACCCACAACTTCTTCGGGTTCCACCCTTACCATTGTACCATCGTCGTCTCTTTCATATGATGCAGGTGGTGCAAATTGTTCTCTGGATTGTTGATAGCGGATGCTCCCGACACATGACAGGCAATCTCAAACTGTTAAGAAACTTTGTCTCAAAGTTCATTGGTACTGTCAGATTCGGGAATGATCATTTCGCTGCAATTATGGGATATGGGGACTATGTCAGTGGGAATATCGAAATTAGTCGTGTTTATCATGTTGAAGGCCTCGGTCACAATCTATTTTCAGTCGGTTAATTTTGCGATGGTGATCTGGAAGTTGCATTCAGGGAGAAAACATGCTTTGTTCGTGATCTACAAGGAAATGATCTCATGTCCGGCACATGTGGAAACAGTCTTTATAGAATTTCAATGTCCGACATGACCGCTTCCTTTCCCATTTGTCTACTTTCAAAGGCTGAATCGACAAAATCCTGGTTATGGCACCAACGCATGTCACATCTCAACTTCCGAACTATGACTGATCTTGCTCGCCATAAACTAGTTGACGGTCTTCCAAGATTCCGATATGCAAAAGATCACCTATGTCCCACTTGTGAACAAGGAAAGAGCAAACGTTGGTACTAAATCGTCGAGAATTGGAAACATTGTTTTCTCCTTTGTTCGATGATTCATTTGAGACACGTGCACCAGATGTATCCACTAGTTTCGCTGCTCAACCTGATAATATTCAAGTACCTGATACAACGGTTACTACAACTACAATAGTAACACCCGATGCACCCCCGACTGAATCACCAACAATAGAAGAACAAACCGCTTCCAACACCGACAACCCAACTGAAGATCTGAACCAACAACAAGTACCCGAACCTGCAAATTATGATCCAAATGCGTTCTTCAATCCGTTTGCTCCAACTCCGAACCTTTCTGATATTGCTGAGTCGTCAACACGCAACTTGGAACCAACTAATATGCAGCAGTTTCATAACCATCACCCTTCAACACATCATTGGACTCGTGACCATCCAATTGTCAACATTATTGGTCATCCAACAACTCCAGTTATGACTAGACAAAAACTTCACTCCGATGCCGAACATTGCATTTATGCTCTATATCAGTAGCATGAAGAACCGAAAAATATTAAAGAAGCTCTCACTTACGACAACTAGATTGAATCAATGCAAGAGGAATTCAACCAATTCAAACGTCTTGAAGTTTGGGAATTAGTTGAACGACCAGATGGATTTTATGTCATTGGGCTAAAATGGATTTGGAAAAACAAGTTGGACGCAGAAGGCAATGTTATTCGTAACAAATCACGTTTGGTAGCTAAAGGATATACTCAAGAGGAAGGAATTGACTTTGAGGAATGTTTTGCACCAGTGGCTAGACTCGAAGCTGTTCGAATATTTTTAGCATACGCTGCTCACAAAAACATGGTCGTTTATCAAATGGATGTGAAAACTGCATTTCTAAATGGTCAACTACGTGAGGAAGTATACGTTAGTCAACCAGAGGGATTTATCGACCCAGAGCACCCAAATCATGTCAACCGACTTAAGAAGGCTCTCTATGGTCTCAAACAAGCCCCTAGGGCATGGTATGATAAACTTACTGCTTTATTGCTTGCTAATTCTTTTACTAAATGTTTACTAGATCCAACTTTGTTTATTCAAAAACACGGGGAA
Source organism: Artemisia annua (assembly GCA_014162995.1). Classification (NCBI taxonomy): domain Eukaryota; kingdom Viridiplantae; phylum Streptophyta; class Magnoliopsida; order Asterales; family Asteraceae; genus Artemisia; species Artemisia annua. The sequence continues at coordinate 14,784 of LBNU01018798.1, forward strand.
GATGTTTTAATTGTGCAAATATATGTCGATGACATTATTTTTGCCTCTACAAACAAAAAGTACTCAAACGCTTTTGCCAGATTAATGAAACAAAATTTTGAAATGTCAATGATGGGTGAACTTACGTTCTTTTTGGGACTACAAGTTCATCAGTCTCCCCGTGGAATTTTCCTAAATCAGTCCAAATACGCACTTGAGATAATTAAGAAACATGGAATGACCAGTTGTGATACTTAGTTAGATGCGGATCCAAATGGGAAACCAAATGGGAAACCAGTAGACCCCACAAAATACCGAAGTATTATTGGGTCACTAATGTATCTCACCGCTAGTAGACCGGATATTGTATTTGCTATATTTATGTGCTCTCGCTATAAGTCTAGTCCAACTGAACGTCACCTCAATGAGGCTAAGAGAATCCTTCGATACGTAAAGGGAACCATTAATTTGGGGATCTGGTATCCGAAGGATTTTGGTTTTGAACTAATAGCTTTTTCAGACGCTGATCATGCAGGGTGTATGGATACACGCAAAAGTACTTCTGGTGGTTTGCAGTTTCTAGGAGATAAACTCGTGTCTTGGCAATCAAAGAAGCAGGATTACACATCACTATCGTCAACAGAAGTTGAATATGTTGCCATGTCTGCCTGCTGTGCACAAGTCATTTGGATGCGTACACAACTAATGGACTACGGTTACTTATTCAACAAGATTCCGATGTACTGTGACTCGAAAAGTGCGATAGCGATTTCGTGCAACACGGTTCTGCATTCAAAGTCTAAGCACATTGATCTCCGTTATCACTTCATCAAGGAGCATGTTGAAAAGGGTACAATTGAGTTATATTTTGTGGGTACAGAATACCAACTGGCAGACTTGTTCACAAAACCACTACCCCCGGGAAGGTTTACTGAACTAGTTCACCGGATTGGTATGCGGTGTTTGACTCCAGATGATCTCAAATCTTTTCTTGAAAATAATTAACCGAGTCAAATACCAAAACTATCTTTGTAAATATTTATCAAAAACAAAATACAAAATCAAAAAATCTTCAAAAAATTCCAAAAAGATGTTACATTTTATTTACCTTTATTTTATTTTATTTTGTCTTGTTTTTCATATGCATGTACACCATCTTCGTCAACACTTTGGTTTATCAAAAATGTCAAAATTTTCACACCAAGTGTTGAGGGGGAGAAAATGTTCTTCAAAATTCAAAATCTTGTTGAAACATGTGTACGTGCATATTTCTTTGTAGTTATGATGTTACTTTGCAATGGTGGAACGTCAAAGGTTATCTCGTATCATTTCTTTTTCCTTTTACTTCTTTGTTTGCCTAATATGCATTTACCATTAACTGTCGTTACCATTAACCGTTAAATAACTACATTAGGACATGTTATATGGTTTAATTTGTAGTCTAGGGACTAAATCTGCCAAGTTGTAATAAAGTTTCAAAAAACTTACACAAAACAAACACCCCCCCGTTTTTCTCTTCACAAAATCAAAAACCAAAAACAAACACACCCTTTCATATCACACGGCTCAAATTCAAACTCACAATCCGTGTTCAAATTCGTCAAACCGTAAGTGAATTTCTAATCTTTGGCTTATTATAACGAATGGTTTTCAACCAATTAGTTTTTTAATGGCTAGATTTTATGAAATTTCGATTTATAGTTCTAGGGTTTTCGAAAATCTTGATTCATACGTGATAATGTGTTCTAGGTTAAGATATCATAGGGCTTTTATTACTAAACGTTATCTAATTATATCCCTAACACCTAATTGTAACAGTTAACATGTTTGGATTGATTTCAAAAACTAGGGTTTATGTCGAATTGGGTTTTTGTGATTGTGTGATGTTTTTTTGTATATTATTGGTGGGATTTGTTTGTTTATGTGTCTATTACATGTATGTACTTGTTAATTGCTCCATATCAACAGATTGCATGTTCTAGAAAATTAGGGTTTATGTTCGAATTAGGGCTTTTCATTGTGATGATATTGAGTCTAATTAAACTGTTTATATGTGTTCTTGTATGTGTTAATTGATGTTTTTCATTGATTATAAAACATGAATTCTCACCTTACATGTTCTAGATAATTTTGGGCTCGTTAAAATTTCGAGATCTTTTGTATGATGCCTAATTGTGATTCTAACTGATGCTTATCATTCAATATACAGGTTTCATTCAAAAGATTCAAAGATCTCACAGATAAATGTACGACTTCAATGATTTCAAAAAATTCTTGTATAAGAATTTTTTCGAGAAAATTTTTCGAGAAAAATTTATCGAGATCTTTCTAGATAATTTTATCGAGATCTTTCTAAAAGTTTTCGAGATCTCTCCTTGACAACTGTTATCGAGAACTCTCTAAAACTTTTCGATATCTCTCAATAGAATTATCGAGATCCTAAGATTTTCAAAATTATCGAGATCTTTCATAAAGTTATCGAGAACATATGAAATGAAGTTATCGAGAACTTTTACTAAGAATTATCGAGAACTTTTGAACATTAAATTTATCGAGATCTTTCCTATGGAATTTATCGAGATCTTTGTTGCACAAAAGTTATCGAGATCTTCGTTAGTGACAGTTTTCGAGAACATTGTTGGTCATATTTTCGAGATCATGTATTACATATTTTTGAGTATTCAAGTGATTGTAATTTTTTCGAAAACTTGTATATTGAATGAATCCTCTTGAATATGTGTATTGTGAGAATGTTATGTATCTTGTGATTGAATTGTGTTATTATACATGTTACCAAAAGACTTATGTGCATAAAATGATATATCATCTAAGTTACATGTTAAATAATAATACCGTCATTAATCACAGAATAATTAACTGGACAATGATTGCAACATATATGTCTTTGAATATCAAATACGCTCTTGAGATAATTAAGAAACATGGAATGACCAGTTGTGATACTTACAATACTCCTATGGCTAACACAACTAAGTTAGATGCGGATCTAAATGGGAAACCAGTTGACCCCACAAAGTACCGAAGTATTATTGGGCCACTGATGTATCTCACCGCTAGTAGACCGGATATTGTGTTTGCTGTATTTATGTGCTCTCGCTATCAGTCCAGTCCTACTGAACGTCACCTCAATGAGGCTAAGAGTATCCTTCAATACGTAAAGGGAACCATTAATTTGGGGATCTGGTATCCGAAGGATTTCGGTTTTGAACTAATAGCTTTTTCAGACGTTGATCATGCAGGGTGTATGGATACACGCAAAAGTACTTCTGGTGATTTGCAGTTTCTAGTAGATAAACTCGTTTCTTGGCAGTCAAAGAAGCAGGATTGCACCTCACTTTCATCTACAAAAGCTGAATACGTTGCCATGTCTGCCTGTTGTGCACAAGTCATTTGGATGCATACACAACTAATGGACTACGGTTACTTATTCAACAAGATTCCGATGTACTGTGACTCGAAAAGTGCGATTGCGATTTCGTGCAACATGGTTCTGCATTCAAAGTCTAAGCACATTGATCTCCGTTATCACTTCATCAAGGAGCATGTTGAAAAGGGTACAATTGAGTTATATTTTGTGGGTACAGAATACCAACTGGCAGACTTGTTCACAAAACCACTACCCCCGGGAAGGTTTACTGAACTAGTTCACCGGATTGGTGTGCGGTGTTTGACTCCGGATGATCTCAAATCTTTTCTTGAAAATAATTAACCGAGTCAAATACCAAAACTATCTTTGTAAATATTTATCAAAAACAAAATACAAAATCAAAAAATATTCAAAAAAAATCCAAAAAGATTTTACAATTTCTATGCTTTTCATATGCATGTACACAATCTTCGTCAACACTTTGGTTTATCAAAAATTTCAAAATTTTCACACCAAGTGTTGAGGGGGAGAAAATGTTCTTCAAAATTTCAAAATCTTGTGCAAACATGTGTACTTGCATATTTCTAGTAGTTATGATGTTATTTTGCAATGGTGGAACGTCAAAGGTTATCTCGTATCATTTCTTTTCCTTTTACTTCTTTGTTTGCCTAATATGTCCTTACCATTAACTGTCGTTACCCTTAACCGTTAAATTATCACATTAGGACTTCTTATATGGTTTTGTTTGTAGTCTAGGGACTAAAATTGCCAAGTTGTCAAAATGTTCCAAAAACTCTAACAAACAAACACCCCCCCCCCATTTTTTATTTTCACAAAATCAAAAACCAAAAACCAAACACTCTCATTTCATCTCACGGCTATAATTCGATCTACAAAACCGTACTCATAATCATCAAACCGTAAGTAAAATCATGATCTTTAGCTCATTCTAACAAAGGGTTTTTAACCAATTGAATTTTTAATGGCTAGATTTCTTGTTATCTTGATTTTAAGATCTAGGGTTTTCGAAAACATTGATTCTTACGTGTTAAGTTGTTTTAGACTGTGAAACCATAGGGCTTTTAGTGTTAAACGTACTATAATCATATCCCTTACTCCTAATCATTACAGTTTTCACGTTTGAATTGTTTTCGAAAATTGGGGTTTCGTATAATTAGGGCTTTGTGATTGAGTGATGTTTTTGTGTTTATTATTGGTGGGATTTGTTAGTTTAAGTGTTTACAACATGTTTGTGCTTGTTAATTGTTCCATTTTAACTGATTACATGTTCTAGATAATTAGGGTTCATGTTTGATTTAGGGCTTTTCGTTGTGATGTTAATGAGCCTAATTAAACTGCTTACATGTGTTCTTACAAGTGTTAATTGACATATTCCATAAGTTTTTCCACATGAACACTCAAATTAGTTGTTCTAGATAATTTAGGGTTCGTTAAAATTCGAGATCTTTTGTATGATGCCTTGATGTGTTTCTAACTGATTGTGTCATACATTATTCATCAGGTATTCATTCAAGGATAAATCGTTTCTACAAAAACGTATGTCTTCAAAGATTTCGAAAATTCTTGTATAAGAATTTTTCGAGAAAAATTTATCGAGATCTTTTCTTAATAATTTTATCGAGATCTTTCGAATAATTTTCGAGATCTCTCCTTAACATTTGTTATCGAGAACTTTTGAAAAACTTTTGAAATCTCTCAATAAATTATCGAGAACCTAAGATTTTCGAGAAAATTCAAAATTATCGAGAACTTTTCTTATCAAAAGTTATCGAGATCTTTTTAACAAAAGTTATCGAGAACTTTTCTTATCAAAAGTTATCAAGATCTTCTTTGACGAAACTTTCGAGATCTTTTTCCAGGCCATGTTTTCGAGAAACTCAGCTAAAGGATTGTCGAGAACTTTTGATCAACAAACTTTTCGAGATCTTTTCTTAGGAAAATTTTCGAGATCTTTCTTGGACTAAAGTTTTCGAGATATTCATTAGTGATAGTTTTAAAGAACATTGTTTTTAATAATTTCGAGATCATGTGTAACATATTTTTTGAGTATTCAAGTGATTGTAACTTTTCGAAAACTTGTATATTGGATGAATCCTCATGAATATGTGTATTGTGAAAATGTTATTTAACTTGTGATTGGATTGTGTTATGAAACATGTTATCAAAAGACTTATGTGCATTAAATGATATATCATCTAAGTTACATGTTAAATAATAATACCGTCATT
>LBNU01018798.1:20833-46210 GCA_014162995.1 Artemisia annua
ACCAAGAAGGAAAGCTGCACCTAAGCAGATTCCTCAGGATGAACCGTCAGCTTCATCATCTGAAACGGAAACCGCCTCTAAGTTCGGCTCTGAATCTGATGACGAAGCAGACTATGAAAGAAGATCAAAGGCTCTAGATGACCAAGAAGTACAACTTGATGAAGAAGAAGAGTTTCCAGGGCTTGAACTGACTAAACAATTAAGCAAGGAAACTGCCGAGCAAGAACAAAGAAAAGGCACGGGTATTACGATCAATGAACCGAGTGATGCTACTCGTAATGAAGAAGCAGAAGATGAACCAACTGCAGAGCCACTGGTTGACAAACGTAAACTGAAGAGTATCATTGTGTACACCAGGGCTGAAAAGAAGCAGGAAGAGAAAAACTTCAGGGCAGCTGTACTACTCAATCTCCAACATCCACAACCTCATCAAACACCGACGAATCTTCAAGGACATGAGGCTGGCTCAAGTAGCACTGTAGTTCCTCAGACCGAAACCGAACAACGTAACACTGAAGGGAACATCATCATGGAAGAAGCTACAGAGGAAGAGCAAGAGCAGACAGAGTACATCACACCTGAATTCATTGCTAAAGTTCAGAAAGATGAGGAAATCAAGAGGAAAGCTAAAGAAGAGACGGATAGACTGCTTCGTGGACTTAATCAAGACGAAGAACTCATTGAAACTGATCAATATATCAACAGTCCTCCGCACTCATCTTCAAAGAATCCNATCATGGAAGAAGCTACAGAGGAAGAGCAAGAGCAGACAGAGTACATCACACCTGAATTCATTGCTAAAGTTCAGAAAGATGAGGAAATCAAGAGGAAAGCTAAAGAAGAGACGGATAGACTGCTTCGTGGACTTAATCAAGACGAAGAACTCATTGAAACTGATCAATATATCAACAGTCCTCCGCACTCATCTTCAAAGAATCCCCCGACTCCAACAGGAACACCTCCAAGGGATCCCTCACCTCCTCCAGCAGAACCCGAGCACAAATCATCTTCATCATCATCATCACATCACTCATCACCACCACTAGCAAAGAAAACATCCAAAAGCAAATCTGACAAGAAGAAGAAGGGAGGCAAAGCAGCTTTGACACCATCAAAGCGGATCAAGAAAGCTCTTGATTTGGCAAGGAAGTAAAAGAAGGAGACACAACAGCCAACTGGAGATCTTAGTGACCAAGTGCAACAACTCTCCAAACAGGTCAAAACTTTGACTTCACAAGTCAAAGATCTTCAGGATTCAAGTGCACTTGTCGACAAAGTTCTACATGCCGACATGGACGGGATGATCAAGGATTACACAACAGATATCTCAACGAAAATCTCGCTGCAATGACTGAACCGGCTGTGTCTGCGCTTATTGAGCCAATTCGTTCTAAATTGAATACCAGGATCTAGCACAACATTGAACGAATGCTTGAGTCAACTCCATTCTACCTTCGCACTAACAGGGATCCTCCAACACCGGAAGAGCTATCTACCGAACAACTGCAAACACTGTTAGCTGTCAAGCTCAGAAACAAGGAGGATAAGACACCTGAAGAATCAACGATGTTCGAGGCACTTCAAGCCATTGCCTCAAAAGAATCTTGCAAGGAAGCTGCCGGTAAACACAAACGACAAAGGAAAGATGATGATCCTGGCTCAGATCCAAAAAGCAAGAAGTCAAAGAAGTCAGAAGCACCATCTTCATCACAACAGCCCCACAAGACTCCGAAGGCACCTCCTTCCAAACAAAGAGCTCCTGCATCCGGCTCCGGACCGACACAATCTGAGGCACCATTCATGCTTCAACCGTTTGACACTCAGGAAGAACCAGAAACAGCAATACCCGAATCAGAAATTCTTGAATTTCAAACCGGTCCATCGTCTCCAAAAGAGAAGAAGAAGTCCTCAAAGTCAAAGAAGTAGACGAAAAAGACTACTAAATTCTCATGGCTAGATGTGGACGAAGCTCATGACTCTGATTGGCTGACCACGATGATCAAAGCACAACCACCGCTTGAGACCGACGAACCATTGCCGGGTAATACTTTGCAGATGACTCAGAGTATTATGTCAGGTTTACAAGTTGAAAGGTTGTCAAAGACTGAACTGAAGCGGATTAATCGTGAAGCAATGGACTTTCTCAAAAAGAGATCCGGGAACAAAGTAGAACTCGATTACCACATGGAGAACATAGCCTGTGCTTTATCTGGCTCGTTCGACTGGCTTAACCCTGAATCGAATGTCGATACTGAAACGAAGAAACCTTACTTCACGGACTGGACAAAACCACTACCTCTACTTGGGTTTCCAGAAAAACCTAAGATCCCCTACCGACGCTTCTTCAACAACGACTTCCAATACCTTCAGCATGCACACGAGACCTCCAAGGAACGATATGCATCCTCACTCACACTTTCAATTCCAGCCGCCCGATATGAATTACCAGACATTGAAGAGCACGCACCAATCTACTGCAAATCAGTTGTCCAATACAACAGGGACGCTCTTCTCGGTATTCAACACTGGCCGGAAAAACGAAAGCTTGGCTACACCCACAGACTACATCTCAAGTCCAGTGAGAATGTGAAGCAACCGCTTCGTATCGTTGCCATACTGGAGATCGTGGAAGAGAAGAAATTCAACTACGCCTTCTTGAAAGAAATCGTCGTCAAGAGAACAGACGAGAAGAAGTACAAGTTTTGTGAAGCAGACTTCCCAGATTTGAACCTGAATGACATTGAAGATATGTATCTACTAAAAGTTCAAGGAAAGCTGCTCAACTTTGAACAAGACACACAGTACAACTTCATCGCATCTCTCCTACTTCACATCAGACGATTAATTGTTCAAGAAAGAGTGGAAGATCTTCAGCTGGGAGTGGAAAGTTATCAGAACACCATCAACCTTACTGAACCACAACTCATGATTCCTGAAATTACCGGGATGTCACAATACTCTCTCGTGCAACAACCGGCATTTGGAGTCATCTACCTCAACAGCAAGCATCAGCTTCGTTTCATGAGGTTCGATGAGATTCAGAAGTTTTGTGATGTCACACTTCAACGAGTTCGTGATGGGTTAGCAGAAAGGTTGGAGGATGAAAAGAAGAGGCTAAAAGAGGGAAGAGAAACTAGGTGGAAAGCTAATGGACGAAGAATGATCAGAAACTTTGTCCATACGATTGAAGAAAGGCTATATCGACGACAACAGATCAGAAGGTTGGAAAGCTATATCGGTGTTCGACCATCATTTCCGGTCTTGACATTTTGCCGACCTGATCCAAAGTTCACAGTCTTCGATGCTTAGCTCAGCTCCCATTCTTCTGGTACAAATATTTCCATATATCTATAATATTGTTTGACTTGTAATTACAAAGGCTTGTGCACACATAACAGTGTACAACCCGCACTTTGTAATGAAAGGACCCTGTGGTACGCATCAGTGTCACAATCCTAATATATGGAGCGAAAGCTTCTTACTTTTGAGTAGATTTAATCAAACCTCTCAGTATTTTTCAAATATGCTCAAAAGACAAGTATTACACCTCAATAAGTAATCACTTGTTGAGGGGGAGTACTTGAATCAAAACATCGTTCCTAAATCTTCAAATCTTGTTGATCTCTCCCCATAAGACTCAAAAAGGCATATTTTAATCAAAACCGCTTACAAAAACAACATTTGATATGCTATTTTTGAGGAGGAGAAAAAGAAAGTGATTAAAATATGATGTCAAAAAGTCTTATCTCGTACGAGCTCGACTCAGAATTGACCCACGAATTGACGAAACAACAAATGTTTGAATTCGAAAGGATTTATCTGATTAGAAAGTACCGTTTCGAGAAACTCTTTCTAGTTGTTTACTTTGACGGGTCTAACTTCCTTTTAGGAATGTTAACAACATCAAGTTAGTCATTAGGGCTAGTTATCACCTAAAAGCTGATAATGCATCCCTTTAACTAAGCAACGTAAACGTGTCCCTCGGGTACATGACTATTGAGAGTGGATCAATTCAAAAATGCCAACTCTTCCTGCATATGCAAATTTCTGAAAATAATCATGAGCATATGTTGAGGGGGAGTATTTCATATAAAATCCAAAACCTCAAAGTGTTAACAAAAAGTTTTACACTCTTACACACTTTGAGAGATTTTCAATGATTTGGTTTAAAGGCATCAATAGGATAGTCATGGAGTTACAAGGTGACTAAGGATAGGAAAAACCGTCCTATGATCCGCCTAAACCGAAGGGATCTACCCAAGGACATCACCAATAGTTAGTAATTAGAAGTCCTTAGGTATGATTTAACAAAAGGAGAAAAGAATGAAAGGAGAAAGAAGGAGTTGAAGAATTAAAAAGAAAATGAATGAAAAGGGTGAAAAGAAATAGCCCTCCATTTTATCAACCATAGGTCAGACACCGGGTTCAATTCATATGCTACTGGTCGTTGCTAAGGCGACACCGGTATTGAAGATAAAAGACGTCATGGACCCAGTGACGCAATGCACCTAAACCTTCTTAGCCACTCAGGCATCTCTCAAAAGATGTTTGTTTCATTCTCACGGGGAACAAGTGTAATCTATCGATCGTCTATTAGAGATGGTTGATATTGAAACAGGAGGCCCTCTGCTCCATGCCTCCGCATAGGAAACCAAATGTGCACCTATCGAGTCTAGAGCCACGAGATAACATAAAAGATCTCTTAGGAACACATAATACTTCTACACTAAGTGTCTTGCATCAATGGACACTAAGTGTAAATTATCGAGTCCTTCGCAGATCTTAGCAATCTGCCTTGAACGTTTATGAGGGATTTACTTATGTACTTCTCGAATGATTGAACGGAAATCCTGCCAGGGTCAACATCAAACAGCCCTGACAGCAGGTCACTTCGGTGATTCCTTGTGGATTACGCTTAGTGTGTTCGATGGTTTCAAACGGTCTACAGTCGTGGGGTGATCTCCAGCGACTCACCTAATCGTGGGTGTGCGTATGCATGTCTGTGTAAGCCCTCTAGGGGGTATCCGATTAGGAACGGCCTTGGTAAGGATTAGAAGGAGTCTTCACACTATGCTGTTGACGAATTCTAACTCCAAACCTGTAAGTACCGGATGTTTTATTGCTAACTGTTTCAATGCAGGTACAACCACCATCCTGAACACCAGCTTCCACATGCTCATACTTACATCTCAACAAACATCAAAGCTCTCATGAAAGATCGAAGCAACACAAATGTCAAAGATAGATTTCATGCCAAAAGAATCTACAAACGTTATAAAGACAAACGATCTTAAGTGCAACACCGTCTAAAGAGAGATTCTACATCAACATAAGGAATCTTCACATATGAAAAGAGAGCTTCACAAATATGAAAGTTTCAAACGTCAAAGGTGTATGAGCATGTCGGAATGATGCAGATCCACTAGAGTCTAAGAGAGTGACGAATGGCAGAGTACTTCATCATGTGATCACTATCTCATCATCAACAACAAAGAACACCCATTCTATCTGGGGAAGATTGTAAAGAACAAAAAACGATGAATCACCTCTACTAATCATTTTTTTGAAGACGTCTAAAACTATGAATGCCACAACTAAAGTCCAAAGACAAAGACGTCAAGCAACCTCAAATGACCGTGACTAACATCACTTCTGCAACAACCGATCCTTAGGGGGAGATTGTTAGAACCTAAGTTTATCAACGTTTAGTCAAGTCTCGGTTATTTCATCAATTGTAATAGGTTGCTAAATTTATCTATGTTATCTAAGTGAGTTATGTAAACATTAAGAAGTCCAAACACGTCCAATGGGCCTTAAGCCCACACGTCTAGAAAAGGAAGGAGAAAGGGAGTGTTGCCCTAGCTCCTCTCCTATAAATAGGACCTTATGTAATCATTCTCACTTGTTGGTTATTCCATTTACTTAAGGAAACTCTTGCACTTTTATTCTTCATATTTGATCTAATCAACCAAACTCTATTTCTCATCTTATTTCTATCAAATCAATACTTGTGTTTACAATATGGTGACCTAACAGACCCTAGGGCACTTATGGTAGCAGGTAGTGGTGTTATGTTGTCTGTTGTAAAGGGGAGGTGTGGGGTTTGAATCCCCCAGCCTTCTCTTTTTGTTTTTTTTTTTTATTTTTTTTTCAAATCTTTTTGCATAATCTTGTAGAAAAAATCAAAATAAGCAATTTTCAAAACTATAAGTATTTATGAAAAGCATTTAAAAAGCAGTTTCAATGAGGAATTTGCAACAGTTTAAGAAAAAAAATTATAAAGTGAGATATAAACTCTATAAGCTAACCAAAAAGCTAAAATAAGCTAGACCTATGGGGAAATAAGCAGAGGAATACTAGGGAACCCTAAATAAGCACTAATGGGACAAAAACAAGCAGATTTAGATGAGCTAAAAGCTCCAAATAAGCAAAAAGAAACTAAGGGCTCCAAATAAGCAAATAACCAAAAATACAAGAAAAATACCATCAACTAAACAGGCTAGCAAAGACTAACCATACCAAATTTCGGGTAAAACGGACTTATAACGAAGAAATGAAAAATCAAAAACTTCTGGGCTGTGTGGTGGTTTTTTGACAGCAAAAATGGGTAAAAATGGGTGACCAAATGGGTCAAAATGGTGTTTTTAGACTTGTGAGGGTCAACTACAGATAATGAAAGCATGCACTAACCTATTGTAGACTAAATGAAGGCAACAACAACAACTAATAACACCTAAATCAGAATCTAGCCTAGGAAATTTATAAAACAGTTGTAAAACGATAACATTGGAAAGATAGCTAAAATGCTTTTAAACTAACTTGAAAACGATTGAATAAGCTAGAAAACTACTAACTAAACTATTCTAAAGCTGATACAAAAGTGGACTTATGGTCAAAACGAGTTCAATGCAAAAAAAAAACAGTTATGCCAAACACCCCCTAAGGTGTTGGCCTGTTGGAATTTTAAACTAAAACTTGGTTTTTTTAGACTAAAACTTGTAAGGAAAAGATGTAATAAGCTATAACTAACCTAAATAAGCATAGAAGAATAGGAAATAAGCAGTAAAATAAGTAGTTGAAGCACTACTGAAAGGATTTTAAAGACAGGAAAGATAAAAAGCTTAAACTGAAAATTGCATTGATTTAAAATAAAGAGTACATAAGACTTAAAAAAACTAAAAAACTAAAATTAAACTAAAACCTACTCAGCCCTCACGGCTTTACAAGCTGTCTATTTTATACTCAAACCAAAACTAGGGTTTCTTGGCCTCTTGTTTGTCCTCTTCTCTTGTGTTATTTCTGTGAGAGAGTGAGGCTTATGCATCCATTTGTGTTTCTTTGATAACATCACAGCCATTGATTAAACTACTTTGTCCCACTTCTTTGAACTATAGTCGTAGGATTAATTTTATGCTTGTTTGGGATTGCCAGCGTGGCAATGGAAGGGCAACATGTGAGGGGTTGGTATCACGTGAAGGGGGAGGTTTTTGAGGAGGTGATGGCGTGTAGCAGGATAAAGAGGGGGAGGGAGTTTATATTTTAGCGTGTAAAGAGAGGTGAGGAGGAAGATGGGAGGTTGTGGTTGACTGGTGTTTGACCAGTGATAAAAAAAACGTTATTATTTGTGGTTGACTGGTGTTTGACCACTTAATAGGATTAGTAAAAATAACTAATAGGTGATTTAAAAACTGATTTTGTAATAAAAATAAATTTTGTACTTTTAATAATAATAATAATAATAATAATAATAATAATAATAATAATAATAATAATAATAATAATAATAATAATAATAATAATAATAATAATAATAATAATAATAATAATAATAATAATCAAACTTAATAATAATAACAAAATACTTAATAAAAAGTCTTAACAAAAAGGTTTTTGTGATTTTATTTCGAAAATGGTTTTCGGAAAAGGGTTTTGAAAATGATTTTTCGTTTAAGCTTTCGGGGTAAAAAGGGTAAATTGGTAATTTGGTGTCGGGTGAGGGGTATTTTGGTCATTTTGGGTTAAGGTTAAGGGTAAAAAGTGATTACGGGTTTTGGTTTGGTTTTCCACACTCCCCTTAATGTTACATTCCCGGGATTGACCTTGCCTTTGACTTTTCATCATTTTCTTCGATATAAGCTCATTTGGTGTCGAGTCGATCCGGTAATGCTCCATTTCGCTTCGTTTCCCATCCAAGCTTCGGCTTTGCTCACTTTTGCCTTGTTTTCAATCCTTTTGTACCTGAAATACACAAAAACACACTCCAAGGATATTTGTAACATTATATGGTCATTTTTGGGTGTTTTTGGTTGTTTTGGCTCGTAAAATGAAGTAAAAGATATGTGTAAAAAGGCACATATCAAATCCCCCACACTAAGCAATTGCTAGTCTCTAGCAATCCAATCATATGAAGTAATGAAAGAATATCAAGTATACCCCATTTCGACTTTTTATTCAATGCGAGAAATTTAAACTAGAACAAAAATACATAACATGCTTGATTTTCAAAAAGTGGTATCATGGAACGGGATTCACGCAAACTGGGTGTCTCCAGGGAATTGTAATCGTCATCCTCCTTTTATACTCCCAACTAAGCTTAAACTCATATGCGCAAATGTTTTTGTAAAATGCCAACACTACTTATACTAATAATCAATGTAAGCCGAGACTTAACTTTTCACTCCCACAATTATTCAAGTTAGGTGAATGTGCTAATTTTCAAAAGTTTGACCGCGAAAATCGACACTTGTTATGGTTGTTATTTGGTTAAGTCAAATACTAATTTACCGGGAACCTCAAAAATCTAAGAATCAAAAAGGGCCTTTTCCATGTGGCGGTTTTCTTCTCAGCTTGTCCTTTTAGCATAAGCTTAGGAGGCTAGGTTTTTACACCCTCGAGAATAGTACCGGAATCAGCGGGATTTCGATTTTCAAAGATTTCTGATATTCCCACTAAGTTGGTATTAAATACTTAAACAGATAACAACAACGATCATTTAGAGATTAAAGACGCAAAGATGAGATCACTCAATGTGGCAACTTTCTTCTCAGCTTGTCCTTTTAGCTGAAGCTTAGGAGGCTAGGTTTTTACACCCTTGAGAATAGTATCGGAGCTTTCGGGGTCTTTCGAAATCAACAATCTCTAAATTACCGCTAATCTTTATACAAAATCAACGAATACTAGTTCAACCTTCGATTTAAATTTAAGAAAAAGCAAGTTTCATTTATTCATTTATTTTAATTCTATTCAACACATCTTTTTCATTTTGATTTTCTCAGTTTTTTCATTTTTTCTTTATTTTATTTTTTTTCTTTTTTTTCACTTTTTTTTTTATAATAAACTAAAAATTTCACTTTTGCATCATTTAGCAATGTTACTTGCTTCATTTTTGCAATTTATTAAGTTTTTCGGAAAGTATGCTTGTTCCAAATCTAAATAAAAATTTGAACTAGTACTCTATATTAACTTTGGATAAAAACTTGTTTTACACAAAAAAATGATTTGAACGTTCAAAAGTTTGAAAACAGCACTTACTTAGTCAGATTAGGAGCTTCTGGGAGGAAAAGCCATAGATTACTTGTATAAGCTCAAAAGAAAACCAACTATTCCACACTTAGCATTTTCATTTGCACAAATCGTAAAACCTTAGTCTAATCGTTAAGGAAGCAGCTAGATCAACACTCTAGCAGAGTCAGGATTCCCTTTGTTCTAACCTAATCAAGACTAAAACACTTCTTTTCTTTTTCTTTATTTTATTTACTTTTTTTGTTTTTCATCATTTTTTTCATTTTTTTGTGTGCAAAGCACTTCTTTTTTCATGCAAAAATTTTAAAATTTGGCCAAAAACAGGGGTACTAGGGACTAGAAGGTACAATGTGATCAAATTCGGCTAGAATTTCCCCCCCACACTTAGAATTGAATATTGCCCTCAATATTCAAAGTACCGGCACTTAGCCGAAACTTTTGAACGGAAAAAGGTAATACTACTAGCCAAGTGTGGAAACGAAATCTTTTTTCACAAAAAGGATTTAAAAAAAATGTCCCTGGATAAACGTTAGTAATAAGATCGGATATTGGGCGGCTGGATTGAAAACAGGCGCATCAATCATCACGATCAAAGGGAAATCTGAAAATAAGAGTAAACAACACACAAGAAACAAACAAGTAGAGGAAGTTCCCCCACACTTAGTGTTAGAAAATAGAAAGAAATCAGAAACATTGGTGAAAACCCATGATATGCTACTGTTTTTGTTAACCGAGTCGCTAGCTTGACTCGACCCCGAATTCATTGGTCCATGGGGGAGCAAGTGGAAGAGAAAATCTTCATCGGACTTTCATTCAAGATGTTTGGATAAACATTGAATTTAGTGAAAGTTCCACACCGATGAGATACACCCGGCTCAAAAGAATGATAAATGGATATGCCGGGGTCAAAAATGGTGTCTTCACTTTCGAAGGAGAGAAGTGAAGAACAAGTCACCGTATAGGTGAAGAAAGGTAGAAAAGCTTGGACGACATATGTGAAGTCAATATAGTGGCGATCCTCAAAGGGAAATGTCACATATGTCGGAGAAAGTATGTCCTTATGAATCTAAGGATTAAGAATTGAGGTCATATTATCAAGTTTAGGATCAATAGAGTCCTTGACCTCATCGTTCTCTAACACTTCATCAAAAAGAGGATTTACGTCACTAGAAAAGTACTTGTCATCAAACTCAAAAAGAGAGTTCGAATAAATATTGATACTTTCATTTGGAACGTCCTCATCCGAAAGTGATTCGTCATCACTAGAGGAAAAATCATCATTGACTTTGAAAAGAGGGTTAGAGAAAATCCCGGAAGTATCCTCATGAACGTCAAGAGGATAATCATCACAATAAGACCACTCATAATCACTATAGGATATATCCTCAGACTCACTTGGGATTGGGATAAGGTTCTCAACACTAGGCTTGATGAATTCGCCCGATTCCTTTTCAGGAATAGTGCTAAGATGCTTATCTTCCATAATGAGAGAGTCTTCGGGATCTATGGTCGGTAAGATGGATGTGGTTGCAATAGACTGAGGTGGTTGAGAAATAATATCATTCAAAGGTATAACACTCTCCTCGTCGTCCTCCTCATCGTCATTGCTAGCATAAATGGATTTTATACGTTCCATTTGTTCTTCTGCTAGCAATTCTGCAATACGCTTGTTTTCTTGCGTTTCTGAACGGGAGTAATTGCAGTTGATGAATTCTCATAGTATCCTTCATTTGAATAGAATCCTCATCATCCTCATCGAAAATAGAAGCCTTGAGAAATTGAGAACGTCTTTTAGTAGCTTGCTCTATTGCCAATAATTCTGTAACAGATTTTTCGTTGCGAGCTTCTCGTTCTTCGGCTTGCAATTCTCCCTAAGATTTTTCATTAGGAGATTGATGAATGATGGAATATGTTTCACACTCCAATTCCCTCACCGGAGAGGGAGTGAGAGTCGAGGGTCCATTGTAAACAACACCATTTTGGGAGAATATAGTGGTATTGCTCAAAGTTGAAGCACGTTTGAGGGTTTGAAACATGTGCTCAATTCTTTCAACATGTTGATTAATTTTGTCATTCATGGCCCTGAATCCAAAGAAATCGTTTTGAGGATTAGGTTCTTGATCCCACGTTTGACATTGATAATCGTCATGAGGACCCCCACAACTTGCACAAGAAACATTCGGTGCATTTTGAAGTGATGTATTATTGAAATAGCACGATTCTTGCTCAAAGGAATTCTGAAAAGGGTACCTGAAATCGTTTTGAAAGTTTTGATAAGTGAAGGTATTTTCGATTTCAGAAGTGCAACACATACAGAGTCCATGGGTAAACCCACATTCCTTGCAAAAACATCGTTCACAAAGTGAACCATCTCCCAACGGATCTCCACAATTAAAGCAATTATGTTGATCAAATGAAGATAGCTGGGGTTGTGGAGGGTGGTCGGGAAGACTTTGAGAATCATCGAAAGTATTGGGGTTTGGTTCATAAACGAACGAATTCCTCGAACCACAAAACAAACAACTTCCGTCTCGAATATCATTACCACACCGTTCACACGTACACCAACGACATGGTAAACCGAAAAGCGGCTCACCACAACCGACGCAAGGAATAAGCGATTGCATTAGAGAAGGAATTGGACCATTCAGAGAATCAACACAATAATCCGAATGATTATCAAGTCTCGAAGAACATTTTGAAAAATCCGGAGGTGGGACAAGTGGTATGCTCTTAGAGCTAGCAATTTCCACCAATTCCATTATGATCCCCGGTTCTTGTTCTTGATAAACGTGAGAATTAGGCAAGTCGTTCTTTTTAGTCACCGCTTTAAGCTCAGTACGTTTGATTGATAAACTTCGAACCGTAAATCGTGAAAGGTGTGGATCAAGTCTTGACGGTTTGCCATTAATAGCACATATTTCAGGCTGTGAAGGGTAGTCGGAAGAGTTTTGAGAATCATTGAAAGCATTCGGATTTGCTTCGCACCATCTACAAAATCCGTCTCTAACACTACTTCCACACCGCCTACACCCGTACTTGTAACACTGAAGATTATCATCCACTGGACCTTTACAATGAAAACAGTGATAGTCGAGTGATGACATAAGAATTAAACATTAACGAGGGATGAGAAGATATAATTAAACGGTAAGGATGATAAGAAGATTATTTTTGGGTTTTTCGAAAAACACATCAATTAAAAGGAGACCAACAAAAAGACAAGGTGAACTTAAACCAATAATCACAAACACAAGGTTAACCTTTAAGGAAAAACGCACAAAGGAGCGGGAGAGAATAATGGATCTCTCACTAGGGCGAAGTTCGTTGGATCGCCCTATACCGTTTCGATTCCTCTTAAAGTTTGTTTCTCGTTTAAAAGTTTTCCAAAACGCAAGTGATACAAAGGTAAGTTTTGATCTTTAGTTTGGAAACTTATTAATGTTCACACCCCCAGTTGTTAGGTGTTCTGCCTTGGTTTCCGGCGGTTGTTTTTTTATGTTTATTTTATTTAACAAGAAAAACGGAAAATCTTTTGGTATTTTTTATATGATAAATATATATACAAAAGAAAAGGAAAATATTTTTGTGTTTTATAAGTATTTAAAAACGATAACTTCTTGACGAAGGATCTACAAGTCAGTAATCATTAAAACCTTAACGATATTGTCGCAACACAACCTCCCCGGCGGCGGCGCCAAAATTTGATTCGTGCAGAATGTGCGTATCAAAAATACATACAAAGTAGACGTGAGNCGTTAAATTAACGGGAATCTAAGAATTAACAAACGAAAAATGAAATAAACACAACCTAAATGGGAAATAAAAGCAAGGAATGCTACGGGAATCTTAAAACTACCTAAAAACTACGGGAAACATAATAGGGCAAACGGGGAATCCTAAAACGTATTCTAAATTTAAAAATGTAAAAGTTAATTAAATAAAACGTAAGTGCGCAAAATAAAACGTGATTTTAAAGCTACACTAGTCCTACGGGCATGAAATTAATTTTCCTACTTTCTAATGATAAAATAAAAATTTTGGAAAAAGACTTTTTTTTTTTTTTTTTTTTTTTGAGTTTTTAATATTTAGCTATAATTTAATTTCTATTTTAATCTATGAAATGGGAAAAGTTATGAAAAATTTGAAGGTACTAGTTACTGATATAAGGATTATAAAAAAAATGCAAGAACTTAAACCAAATAAGCTAACAATAAGCTCACAGTTATATAAGCTAAATAAGCTATAGAAAAAGAAAGTACTATAAATAAATTAATTTAGGAATGTTTAACAACAAAGACCCTAGGGCACTTATGGTAGCAGGTAGTGGTGTTGTGTTGTCTGTTGTAAATGGGAGGTATGGGGTTCGAATCCCCCAGCCTTCTCTTTTTGTTTTTTTATTTTTTTTCAAATCATTTTGCATAATCTTGTAGAAAGAATCCAAATAAGCAATTTTCAAAACTATAACTATTTATGTAAAGCACTTAAAAAGCAGTTTCAATGAGGAATTTGCAACAGTTTAAGAAAAAAAATTATAAAGTGAGATATAAACTCTATAAGCTAACCAAAAAGCTAAAATAAGCTAGACCTAGGGGAAATAAGCAGAGGAATACTAGGGAACCCTAAATAAGCACTAATTGGACAAAAACAAGCAGATTTGATGAGCTAAAAGCTTCAAATAAGCAAAAAGAAACTAAGGGCAGCATAAAAAAATATGGACAGATGGGTAACTAAGGACTGTGAACAGCATGGAGAAAAATTACCAAAAATACAAGAAAAATACCATCAACTAAACAAGCTAGCAAAGAGTAACCAAACCAAATTTCGGGTAAAACAGACTTATAACGAAGAAATGAAAAATCAAAAACTTCTGGGCTGTGTGGTGGTTTTTTGACAGCAAAAATGGGTAAAAATGAGTGACCAAATGGGTCAAAATGGTGTTTTTAGACTTGTAGACTAAATGAAGGCAACAACAACAACTAATAACACCTAAATCAGAATCTAGCCTAGGAAATTTATAAAACAGTTGTAAAACGATAAAATTGGAAAGATAACTAAAATGCTTTTAAACTAACTTGAAAATGATTGAATAAGCTAGAAAACTACTAACTAAACTATTCTGAAGCTGATCCAAAAGTGGACTTATGGTCAAAACGAGTTCAATGCAAAAAAACAGTTATGCCAAACACCCCCTAAGGTGTTGGCCTGTTGGAATTTTAAACTAAAACTTGGTTTTTTTAGACTAAAACTTGTAAGGAAAAGATGTAATAAGCTATAACTAACCTAAATAAGCATAGAAGAATAGGAAATAAGCAGTAAAATAAGTAGTTGAAGCACTACTGAAAGGATTTTAAAGAAAGGAAAGATAAAAAGCTTAAACTGAAAATTGCATTGATATAAAATAAAGAGTACATAAGACTTAAAAAAACTAAAAGACTAAAATTAAACTAAAACCTACTCAGCCCTCACGGCTTTACAAGCTGTCTATTTTATACTCAAATCAAAACTAGGGTTTCTTGGCCTCTTGTTTGTCCTCTTCTCTTGTGTTATTTCTGTGAGAGAGTGAGGCTTATGCATCCATTTGTGTTTCTTTGATAACATCACAGCCCTTGATTAAACTACTTTGTCACCACTTCTTTGAACTATAGCCGTAGGATCAATTTTATGCTTGTTTGGGATTGCCAGCGTGGCAATGGAAGCGCAACATGTGAGGGGTTGGTATCACGTGAAGGGGGAGGTTTTTGAGGAGGTGATGGCGTGTAGCAGGAAAAAGAGGGGGGGAGGGAGTTTATGGTTCAGCGTGTAAAGAGAGGTGACGAGGAAGATGGGAGGTTGTGGTTGACTGGTGTTTGACCAATGATAAAAAAAACGTTTTTATTATTTGAATTTGGGTTGGGTGATGGGCTGGAAGTTATGAATTTGGCTAGGTTAGGATTACGGATAGGTTAATGGGTTTTAGAAAGTATTTGTTATTAGTTAGTAGGATTAGTAAAAATAAATAATAGGTGATTTATAAAAACTGATTTTGTAATAAAAATAAATTTTGTACTTTTTTTAATAATAATAATAATAATAATAATAATAATAATAATAATAATAATAATAATAATAATAATAATAATAATAATAATAATAATAATAATAATAATAATAATAATAATAATAACAAAATACTTAATAAAAAGTCATAACAAAAAGGTTTTTGTGATTTTATTCGAAAATGGTTTTTGGAAAAGGGTTTTGAAAATGATTTTTCGTTTAAGCTTTCGGGGTAAAAAGGGTAAATTGGTAATTTGGTGTCGGGTGAGGGGTATTTTTGTCATTTTGGGTTAAGGTTAAGGGTAAAAAGTGATTACGGGTTTTGGTTTGGTTTTCCACACTCCCCTCAATGTTACATTCCCGGGATTGACCTTGCCTTTGACTTTTCGTCATTTTCTTCGATATATGCTCATTTGGTGTCGAGTCGATCCGGTAATGCTCCATTTCGCTTTGTTTCCCATCCAAGCTTCGGCTTTGCTCACTTTTGCCTTGTTTTCAATCCTTTTGTACCTGAAATACACAAAAACATACTCCAAGGATATTTGTAACGTTATATGGTCATTTTTGGGTGTTTTTGGTTGTTTTGGCTCGTAAAATGAAGTAAAAGATATGTGTAAAAAGGCACATATCATTATCTTTCCATCTTTATCTGTTTACTTATTTACTTACATACTTGTCGTAATATACTCTTGTAGATGTTGTTGTTTATAATTGTGCAAGCTATTTGATATCACATAAAGTTCGAATTGAAGATTTCGTAAACAAAGTTTTTGTAAATTAAAAAGACGTAAAACTATTCAACCTCCCCTTCTAGTTTTCCATAATGTTTTTCACATAATCTATTTTAATAATCTTATTAATGAATGTCTCTTAGGGTCCGTTTAGTTCGGCGGAATCCTAAGGCCTCGTTTGGTTCGCAAAATGTTTTTGAAGAAAGTTGAATCTGTTTAAGGATTTGGAATGTGAAGGAATGGAATGTTAGAAATTGAAATCCATAGGATTTAAAATCTGACGGAATTGAAATTTGCAAATAGTATCGCATGTTTGGTTGGAAGAAAGAAATGAGAAAAAATAATTATATTAAAATTTTAAAATTAAATTTTAGTTTAAGATTAATAAAATAAATATTATTTAATAAATAAATTACTTATCAAATAATAATAATAAGTTTTTAAATAATATTATATAAACAAATATATTAAATAAATAGTGTTTTTATATAAAATACAATTGTATTTTTTAAGGTATAAATTAAAAAAGTAAGCTATAAATAAATTATATTTAATTTTAAATAAATAATATTTTTTAAATATTATAATAATAATAATTTTTAAATAAATAATAATCTATATTCAATTTTAAATAAATAACAATTTTTAAATCTTAATAGTTGTTTATAATAATTAATAATAATAAAAATAATAATGAAATGATCACTTATAATAAAAATAATAATAATAAAAATAAAATAAATAATAATAATAATAATAATAATAATAATAATAATAATAATAATAATAATAATAATAATAATAATAATAATAATAACAATAATAATAATAATAATAATAATAATAATAATAATAATAGCCATGACAATGATAAAGATAATATGAATTCCATGGAATTTTAAACAATCCTCTCATATATGCCATTGAATTCTATATATATGAGATTTTGAAGGAATTTCATTTCATTCCGTTTGCCAACCAAACACTGTAAGGAATGGAATTCAGATTCCAAATTCTTTAAATTTGTCAACCAAACACGTTATGGAATGGAATTGAATTCCAATTCCACCACAATACTTAGGATTCCGCCAAACCAAACGGGCCCTAAGGATTCTGGTGGAATTGGAATTCAATTTCATTCTATAACATTTTTGGTTGACAAATTCAAAGAATTTGAAATCTGAATTCCATTCCTTACTGTGTTTGGTTGGCAAACGGAACAGAATGAAATTCCTTCAAAATCCCATATATATGGAATTCAACATTTCATGGCATATATGAGAGGAGTGTTTACAATTCCATGGAATTCATATTATTATTATTATTATTATTATTATTATTATTATTATTATTATTATTATTATTATTATTATTATTATTATTATTATTATTATTATTATTATTATTATTATTATTATTATTATTATTATTATTATTATTATTATTATTATTATTATTATTATTATTATTATTATTATTTTTTATTATTCGCTAACCCAACCCATACTCGCAATTGATTCCATACTCGCTGAACTTGAACCCATACTCGCAAGAAATAACCCATACTCGCAAGAAATAAGCCATACTCGCTAACTAGATCCCATACTCGCTAAACTTGAGCTCATTCGCATTGGCATTCGCATTCGCATTAGCATTATTGTTATTAGTATTATTATTATTATTATTATTATTATTATTATTATTATTATTATTATTATTATTATTATTATTATTATTATTATTGGTATGTGTTATTTTACACATACCTTTACACCTAAATAACGGACCAATACGACCAAAAACCCGACCTTAAATGCCAATTGTATGTTGTTTTTGTGTTTTTACATATGTAGGTGTGGATATGTAAGAAATGGATAAATACCGAGCCAAAAACAACAAAACGAGCACGAGATTTGGAAGAGAGTATTTAGAGCCGAGGCCGGGGAGAAAATTGCAAAAAGGGATTTTATCTATGCTCAAATGGTCAACATTAGTCCTTGGGAATATTTTTCAATAACGGCAGAATTGATCCTTGGTAATTCATAAATTACAACTATGGTCCTTGAAGTTTTATATCCTAAACTAATAATACTATCCCAAAACCAAACAAATAAACCCATTTCACCATTTAACCCACCAAACCAATCCAATATCACCTAAGCCCAAACTAAACCTTTAAACCGGGCCTGGTAACCAATCCCACCCTTTTATTAGACCCGGTCATTAAACCCAACATAGTCAAACGAAAATAAAAAAAATACACCATGCCTTTTACCCTTTCCCCCAAATTCTACTGTTCACAAGAAACTTAATTTCACCCGTACATAATTACAGCAATTAAGGGTAATTTTGGTACTGTACGAGCCTTCTAGAAGAACGCTGACAAGTCAGATGTTGTCATAATTGTGCCACGCTGGCAATCCAAGAGCAAATGATTAGCTGATATGACAAGGCTCGTGATCCAAGGGCTGTAATGTGATGGGATGTTGTCATGAATCAATCAAGGGTTATGATTAAAGATCGAGAAGCATCTCAGGAAGCCCTAGAAGACCTCCTCAGGCTATAAAAGCCTCCTCACTCTCACATTTTAAGGCTGTTAGTCATTAGGTTAGGAGTAGGGATGAAATTACGGTAGTTAGCATAGTAGCTTGTTACTGTTAGCTTGTTAAATTATGTCTTTCCATTATTGTAATCAGCTTTTCATATTATAAACTCTCAAGTTTTACTTTTAAATTTCTTTGTCTCAAATTATTTTAAGACTTTGATTATTGCTTCTAATCTACTTTAAGCCTCCAATTATTGTTATTTCACTGTTTTAAAGCTTTTAGATCCATTAAATAAGTTCATCTAAGCTAGTCAATAGTTTATTATGAGCTTTTCTTAGTGTTTGGACCTGTTAAGTCCAAAAGCCAAAAAAGTCAACATAATGGTGAAATTCAGCTCGAGTTTTTGAAGAAGATGAAGTTGAAGTCCAGAGGTTCCTTTAGTCTTATTTTGATGATTCACATCTCCTTGTTCTTTTTCTCTTCTACTAAATTAGCTGGACTTCATTGTAAGTGTTGATCTCATTTCCATTTTTTTAGCTTATCTCTGCTGATATTGGTGCTTATTTGTAGTTATATTGCTTATTCAGTATATTAGAGTAGATTTGTTGCTTAGGTGTTTCTACCTGTTCATTAGATTTCTCATTTAGGCATTCTAGTAAACTGTCATTCTAGCATAATATAGTTTAGTGTTTGTTTCTGCATAAATTTGGCTTAGATTAGTTTCATTTATCCTAAGTAACCTACTTGCATCAGTAGTTTAGTTTTTATCTCAATAAATATTCAAAAATCATTAAATCAGTTTCATATTAGGAGTGTTTGGTATAGTATGCATTTCTATGTTTAAGCCTATTTTAGTTATTGAATTTGGTTAAAACAGGTCACAATAGGATCTTGTATAGTAGAAATAGCATAAAATCCATAGTCACTTAATGAAATAGTCAAAATCACTTTTATTTGATCATTACTTTATAAGAACAGTTAGTATTAGTTGCATATTCATCAATTCAAATGCATAAGTAAGTAATTTAGCTCAAACAAGTTTTATTTTAGCTCATTACTTCATAGCCTTTGCACCAGATCAATTTTCGAGCTTAATTCAGTTTGGAAATTCATAAAAAGTAGTCTTTAGTCACATTTGGTTGCTTGTTAATATATAGAACCAGCTTTTACAACATAAGCTCATTGTTTACTAGCTCATATTTAGCTTCAAATAAGCCCTCTAGGACTGCTCTACATCAGAATGCTATGTGCTTATTTGTGATCCTTTGCTTAATTTGATCATTGTTCATTGCTTATTCTAGATTCCCTACTGCTTGTTTAGGATTTATTTAGTTCTCTTTAGCTTATTTTGCCTTTATCTTAGCTTTTAGTTCAATAATATTAGCTTTTCAATTTCATAATTTTCTTTAACTACATCTGATCTAGGGTGAAATTAGGCAATCAATTGAGCTTCAAAATTAGGGCTTTTTGGTTTTTAGAGTAGTATCCTAGGTATTCTAGCTTTTGCCCCCTTAATCTCCCAAAATTTAGCTTATTAAGTACTTAAAAAATAAGCTAGAAAGTAGGTGCTTGGGCTGTTTTTGTTGCAATTTGCTCATTGATTATCTAGCTTATGGCCTGGGCTTATTTTAGTTTTTTGAGTTGAATTAGGTTTGTTTAGGTCTATTACACTAAACCTAAGCTTTTGGTGCTGTCTAGAGCTTATTTGCTTATTTGAAGTGCTTATTCAAACTGCTTTTTGTGTCCAGACAGCTTATTAGGGCTTAATGTTCAGTAATTTTATTTTCCTAGCATTTTTATATTATTCTAGATTTTTACAAAATTTTTCAAATTTTTTTATTAATATAATCATTTTTAATTACTTTTTATTCTCAAAAATTCAAGAAAAAGCAAATATATATATATATATATATATATATATATATATATATATATATATATATATATATATATATATATATATATATATATATATATATATTTNCAAACATGCGCTAGTATTTGCAAATTTCAATTCCGTCAGATATTAAATCCTAAGGATCTCAATTTCTAACATTCCATTCCTTCACATTCCAATTCCTTAAACAGATTTCAATTTCCTAGCATTTTTATATTATTCTGGATTTTTACAAAATTTTTCAAATTTTTTTATTAATATAAATTTTTGATCATTTTTAATTACTTTTTATTCTCAAAAATTCAAGAAAAAGCAAAAATATATATATATATATATATTTTAATTTTCTAAAATTTTTTAATTATTTTAGATTTTTCAAAATTTAATTTGCATTTTTATCACTTAATTTCACATTACTTTGCATTTTTATTACTTTTTAATATTTAAAATTAGTTTTTAATTAATAATAATAAAATAAAAAGTAAAAAAAAATATTTTTCTTCATCCTAAAATTTTCTTTTGTCTTTTAGTAAGTAGGAAAATAATTTTCATCCCCGTAGGATTAGTCTAGCTTTAAATTCACTTTTTATTTTGCGCGTTCACGTTTATTTTACGTTTTATTTACGTTTTTAGGTTTTAGTTACGTTTTATGATTACGTGCTTTCTTGTTTGTGTAATTTTATTTCCCGTAGTATAATTTTAGCTTAGGGTTCTCCATATTTCGCTCACATTCTCTTTTATTCCATTTACGACACGAATCACAAACTAAAATCACGATTCTATTCACACCTTCGTTGGGAGAACGACCCGGGGAAATAGTTTCACGAATATTCCTTCGGTAAATATACTTAACCATACTAAAACGACCAATTCAAATGGCGCCGCTGCCGGGGAAGGTTTGACGTGAATTTTGGTTTTCGTTCGACGAATCGTGTTTTGAAGACCCTTCTCCCGAGAAGTTATCGTTTTTTGTAAATATTTTCAAAATATAAAAAGCCCAAAAATATTTTCTATTCAAAATTTGTTTTTCTTTCTTCATTTGTTATCCATATTTTCATTTTATATTTCCTTTCTTTTCGAAAACCCAAAAATATTTTCTTTTTCAAAATTTCTTTTAAATTTTGTTCTTTTGTTATTCTTTCTTTTATAAAAACCCAAAAAATAATCTTCGTTATCATTTTATGTGTTTAGTTCTTATCTTCTTATCCTCTTAATCGTTAATTCTTATCTTCTTTACCCTCTCGACTTTTAATTCTTTACAATGATCGATTTTCCGTCTCATCCCCATGATCCTCGGACCATGGAGGATTTCTATCGTCCTACATTAATCGGTAGAGAAGGACCGATCATTCCGTCATCAGTTCCGGGAACCGATTTCACATTGAAAAATTATATGGTTCGACTGATTCGGCAAAATTGCCAATTTCACGGATTTCGAGATGAGGATGCAAACGAACACTTGAATAAGTACTTATCCGTCACTCAATCCATTAAACAAAATGGAGTTTCTCTTGATTGCATACGTTTGAATCTCTTTCCATTCTCTTTATCCCTCGATGCTGAAAATTGGTTTTACGCTCTTAAAACCTACTCAATTCAATCATGGGAAGAGATGTTCATCAAATTTCTCTCAAAATACTTTCCACGTTCAAAAATGGTGCAGCTTAGGCAAGACATTCTCAATTTCTTACAATTGCCAATGGAATCAGTATTCGACGCTTGGGAGAGGTTTAAATCGTTGTTAAGGAAATGTCCAGACCATAATATTTTGCTTCTTGATCAAATCCTAACCTTTTATAATGGCATAACTCCGAATGATCAAGACAAAATTATGTTGGCAGCCGGCGGAAATTTCATGCGGAAGACTCCTCAAGAAGCTTACGACTTAATTGAAAACATGACCCTTCATCATTATCAGTGGGACGCTGACGTTCATTATGACTCTATTACTGAGATGATTGATCATTATTCCGAGAAAGTTTCCGTATTGAATCCACAAATTGAGGTCCTTGGCAAGCAAGTCAATTATATCAGTCACGATTATCTATCTCAGCCAGGACCAGGTCTTCCTTTCACCAATAAATATTCATACTCCGACGACAGTGAGAGTGATGATGACGAGCCGTCAGGAGAAGTTAATCCTAAGATCGATTCACTCGTTAAGGAATCCGATGCCTTGTCAATGGGGGACGAGGAAGTCAAAATCAATCCTCTTGAGAAAGATGATGACCTTGTTCCAATCCCAAGGGTATCTGAGACACTTTTCGATTCAAAATCATTCAAAACAAATATCACTAATCCTTTGTTCGATCTCGATTCAGAATTTATTTTTCAATCAGATAATCCGATCTTTTATTTTCAAAATAAGGATAGTGATGAATTCGACATGGAACCAGAGCTTACGAGTTTACATCATAAGAGTGATTCCCTTATCGAGGAGTTCGCCGATGAACATTCTCACGTTGATTCCATCCCACAGGGGGATGATGACGATGCTTTTGATTTTGAATCCAATCTTCCGTCTATTGATTCTTCTTCTCGTCATGAGGAGTTCGCCGGTGAACTCGCTCCCATCATATCTCCTCCGGAGTATGATTCTTTTTATTTTGATCTTAAGAAAGATTTTAGTCTGGGGGAGACGTACTTATTGACGACATAATCCCATCCCTCCCTCCCGAGATTTTTGATAATAAACAAATGAGCTTTAATGATGAAATCCAAAACAAAGAATTTGAAAAATGTGTTTTTGAAAATGGTGAGATAATATTAATTGTTATCAAAAATTTTCTCCCGTTCATCATATTCGATGTGAATTTTCCTATCCTTCACTTCGCTGGGAGTGAGGATACCGTCTTTGACCCCGGAATCTTCGTTCATCTTGCCGGGTGTCCGTTTCATTTGCTCCTCCAAGGACGATTAAATTCGGGGCGAGTCTAAGCTATACGACTCGTTAAAAAACAAGCGCTTCGTAGGTGGCACCCCATGCTTATCCTTTCTATTTTCTTTCTATTTTCTTTCTATTTTCTTTTTACTAATAAGTGACGTGAGGAGGGGCGACCTCTTCCATTTCTCGTGTTTTGTGCTTGTTGATGTTTATGTCCAGGATTCGCCCGAAGTTTGAAGACTCTCGTGCTCGTTGTTTCATCTCTTCTCCACTCGAGTATCATTCATCGTTGCTTTTATGGGAAATCCAAAATATCCTAATCTTATCGACTAACGTTATCTTTGGCATAATTAATAAACGGCCCTAGATTTTTGTTAGGATTACCCTTACCTTTGAAACATTGAGGACAATGTTTATCTTTAGTCTGGGGGGGTCAATCTTCGATTTGATTTGACTTGCACTTTCATTTAGTCATTTACTCTCGCAACCCCGTTTTTCCTAAAAAATGAAAAAATTGAAAATTTTGATGAAAATGATGAAAATGTTGTGAAAAAGCACAAAAAAATGTGAAAAAAGTTGAAAAGATGTGCAAAAATATAATAAGTGTTTTGACACCATGTTTGACTTTCCTACTAGGTAAGAGTGAGAATAAAAATTTTGACTTGATCCGGGCGTGTTGAGCCATAGCTTGTCTCCCTTAACCAATATAATCTTTAAAAATGATTATCGGCTAAGCATTCGCGGATCTCATTATTTGAGATTTTAAATTTGTGGAGAACGAGAAATGATAGAGTTTCTTTAGAAGTTAGATGCTAATCATGGAGTAGTTGGTTCTCATTAGAGCTCATCGAAGGTACTTGTGGCTTTTTGTTCCCACCAAATTGTTTCACCCCATATTTGTGCTAAATAATTAAAGATATTAGGTTTTGCTGACATTTAGTTCTTGGTCTTTTTAAAAGAATCCTTGCTTTGAAAATTGGGTACACATCAAGGTCCCGTAATAAAAAAGTATCGTAAAATAATAAGTGTTAGTAGTGATATAAGACTTTGGATTGAGATCGGACCTTGGATCCTACTTCTAAAGGCGGTAGGTCTTGGACTTAAACCGTGAAGGTCCGGAATCCCAAAGTTGCTATAAGCGTCAAAATTAAAAAAATGATGAGAAAAGAAAGAAAAAGAAAGAAAAGTCAATATTAAGTGATGCAAATAAGAGCTTAATTGTTAAGACTAAAGTTGGCACGACGCGTGAGGTGCATGTATACGATCCTAGATCGGGCGCATGAGGTGCACGTGAAAGTACTCCTCAACTAAAGTCTATGAGTTTTTGTGTTATCGTTGTGTTGTGAGTCGGCTGTCATCTATTTAGGTTGATGCGGATTTAGCGGTAGTCTCGTAAATCTTTGGAATCGAATTTCGGCTGATTCCGGTACTATTCTCTGTGGGGTGTCAAAAGCCTGGTCACTTAAACCATCTGGTTTGGGATGTGCCGAGAAGAAAACCGCAACATGGAAAAGGCCCTTTCATACCTTAAATTTCGGGGTAGCCGTGGAGTTCATGTTGGCTTAAGTAGGTGGCAACCCTAATAATAATAATAATAATAAGTATAATAAAGACCTTGATGTGGACCTCATTTTCATTGCAGCGACTCTTGAGAAAAGAACACTAAATACTTAGCGTCTTAATTTAGTATCTTTATCGGACTAATATCTATGAAAACGAGATGTTTATGAAGAAATTCATTTCTCTCACAAAAATAAA
>LBNU01018800.1:0-21825 GCA_014162995.1 Artemisia annua
GATGATCATCATGCATCGTTGCCTAGAATACATTTACTGGCTGTTGATATGATTGTGCATTCTGTTGATATTGCTGTGCTGTCGAAAATTGTTGATTGATGGATGACGTTGTGTGTTGTAAGGGTTAAATTACGTGGTGGTGACTATGATTGAAAACTTGTGGGTTTACTGGTCTTGTAGAGGTTATAGTACTTAACTGAAAATGTTAAGAAAACCAAACCCAATGTGATTTCGAAGCTTGGTAATAGGATGATTTCAATAACCGGTTAAAGGCCAATAATAATCCAGAAACATAAAGTTCGTCGATTAAAGTCACACAGATTTCGAACTCGCTTATTCTCGATAAAAGGAAGTTTTCGCGAAAAATTGAGACAATTATCGAGATCTTTGGATGTGATTGGCAAATTTTGTTTCTGGTACTAAGTAATTTTCGATATATCCACAAGGATTTCGAAACCACTGACTTGATTTCGATTACGTGTATGAGTTCTCCTAATAACTGAAGTTTTCGATAAGAACTTATTCCAAATTTCGAGATTGTAATCTAATAACGAAACTATCCATATGTCGAAGTGTTCTTCTATATCAAGAGAGAAACACTGATGGTAAGCCAACCAAAAACTTTTATTATTAATATTCGAAGGTTCTCGATTAGATTGGGTTTAAGTGATCTCGATAAAATGGGGTTTAAAAGTCTCGATGAAAGCAAAAATACGGTTTTCTTTTGTGGAATAGCATCCTAAAACGAAGTTTAAATCAAGTATCTTGTTAACTAGCATTAATAATGATGACATCTTAATGAAAGTTTGCAAACTTGAACTATTTTTAACAACAATTTCAGAAAATTTCGAATATAAAAAGTACAGCTTCTATCGAATACTAAATAAACCCAAAAATTTTTGAAACTTTGTGTTTGTTTTGATTCTTAACACAAGTTTGTAATTCAAAGAATGTGATAAAACACAAAAGAGCAAGAAATTTGAAACTTTGAATTTTACGGTAAAAAACGAGTTATAGTTCGATATATCCAAAAAATAAGTTATACCTTCTTCTAGCGATTGATGACCACTTTGTTAGGCTCACCATATTGGTAAACCAAGTATTCAAATTGAGAGAATTGAACTTGAGAATTTAGGACTTGGTTGATAAGAATCAATATTGAAAGATGAAAAGCAAGAGTTTTCCCCTTTTATAAGATTATGAAATTACCGCAATATATAATGATGATACATGGTGTCCTATTTATAGGAAGGGATAGGGCAACACCCCTTCCATTCCACTATCATCTAGTCGTGGGCTTCAAGGCCATTTTGGACACCTTATATGGCTTACTTATTAACCATCACGATTTAACTAAATAACGTTGCAAATAATGATAATACTAGCAACTACTTACATTGACTGAAAAGTATGAACGGAAACTTGACTGAATAGTTGAAAACTATGATCCTAACATTCTGTATCCTGTACGTGGGTATAGCATACAGCAAGAATGAGTGGTATAGAAGCATGTGCATCGATCTATCTAGTTCATTTAATGGTCACGATTTAGGATGTTTGAGTGAATTGCACTTTGCAAACAAGACAAAAATGTCGCTTCTAAGTTTGATCGTTGTGCTTGCTGATATTAATTTATCACTAACTGTAAGCTTCTTTTCTCAGATTGATCTGCTAGCTGAGATCAGTCAATCACCCCGCATCCTCTCAGAGGTTGACGCTGCATTGAAAGCTAAACAGATGAAAACTGACATGGATGAGTATCTGAAGGTACACAATTTGCCTCCTACTTTTAAATGTTTGCCTATTCTTTTATTAGTGTAATTTGTATTTAATTGTGATCATCCTTAGAGACTTGACCACAAGGGACATCATTTCTGTCTGATCTGAAGCAGAAACTTCTTCTTTCACCAAGTGAGGCTGCAAGGGCAGGAACATGATACAATGTGCCTTTGATGAACTCTCTGTAATAACTTCCCTTTCTGCAATACCTTCAGTTACTTTCATGAATCAGAGAAAAGATAAAGAGGTTAGACGAAGAACATGAAGCCCTCGTTGAAACTGCTAGTGTATTAGTTACAACTATTAGTACTGCTAGTAAATTAGTTAGAACTGTTAGTTATAAGTTAGTATTGCTTATATGATATGTATTAGTGGTTCAGTTATATACATTCTAGTTTTGTTGTATTTGAATTTGTTTTGATATATATTTGAATTTGTTTTGATATATATTGATTTTTTAAATGTGACTAAAAGATGCATACAGTCACACTTATTAACACGTTTGGTCACTGTTTGCTTAATTTGTTGTGTGACTAAATATTACAAAAGGTCACACAAAAAAAATTCATGTAGCAATTGGATGATCAATAGTCACACAAAATATACATTTCTTCACTTTAAACAACATATCGTCACACTTATTAACATTTTTGGCCACTTTATGCTTAATTGTATGTGACTAAATACCAAAAACAAATATGCTTTGTTTGACTAAATATTACAAAAGGCCACACAAACAAAAAATTAATGTGGCCATTGGATGAACAATAGTCACACAAAATACAAATTTCTTCACTTTAAACAACATATTGTCACACTTAATAACATTTTTGGTCACTTTTTTTTTAAAATTGTATGTGACTAACTCAAAAACAAACCACGCTTTGTGTGACTAAATATTACAAACGGCCACATAAACATACAAATTAATGTGACCACTGGATGAACAATAGTCACATAAAAGACATTTACTTGATTTTAAAAAGCATATGGTCACACTTATTAACACTTTTGGTCACTTTTTTTTAAATTGTATGTGACTAACTAAAAAACAAACCACGATTTCTGTGACTAAATATTACAAAAGGCCACATAAACATACAAATTTGTGTGACTATAAAGTGTTTACAGTCACTTATAATGACTAATCCAACAAAAATGGTGCCTAATTTGTCACACATATTCGGGGTTTTGGTCACTCTTTTTGATGGAAAAGGTCACGAACTCAACAATGTAACCATATGCCACCTACGGTGGCGGGGCTTTTGGTGACACACGACGAAAAAAAACGTGTGTGACTATATGCATATCATCACACATTTTGGGCGTGACCGATACAACTTTTTGGCCTAGTGTTATATGACGATTATGGAAAGATACCAAAAGACCGACCACTTTACTTTAAAGCATGGAGTTATAAGGATGGTAAGGTTAGGTATATGTTCCCATGATCCACCAGAACCGGAGGGATCTTCCCACGGACAATCTAGTAGTTAGATTAGAAGTCCTTAGGAATGATTGAAAAAAGGATAAAAGTGAGAAAGGGAAGAGTGCCGACTGAGATTGAGCTAGGACTGGAACAAACCCAACAAGGTTATAGTAATGAAGTCTTGGTAAGCACTGAAGGGGTTGAAGAATTAAAAATAAATGAAATGAGAAAGGGTGAAAAGAAATAGCCCTCCAAATTATTCAACCTTAGGGCAGAAACCGGGTTCAACTCATATGCTACTGATTGTTACTAAGGTAACATCGGTATTGAAGACAAGATGTCATGGACCCAGTGACGCACTGCACTAAACCTTCCAGCCACTCAAGTTCTCTTAAAAGAGCTTGTTTCATTCTCACGGGGAACCGGTGTAATCTATCAACTCATCTCTTAGAGAACCATATTGAAACAGGAGACCCCTCCCTAGTCTCCGCATAGGATAACCAAATTGCACTTATCGAGTCTAGAGCCACGAGATGCATCAAAAGATCTCTTAGGAACACTTAATCCTTCTACACTTGTTGTTCAACATCAAGGACGCTAGTTGTAATATTTTGAGTCCTTCGCAGATCTTAGAAATCTGCCAAGAACACTTATGAGGGAATATACATATGTATTTCCCAGTGATTGAGTGGAAACTCCTGCCAGGGTCAACATCAAACAGCCCTGACAGCAGGTCACTTCGGTAATCTCTTGTGGATTACGCTTAGTGTTCGCGGTGGTGTTTCAAAAGGTCTACAGTCGTGGGGTGATCTCCAGCGACTCACTTAATCGTTGGTGTACTTCGGTATGTCAGTGAAAGCCCTTTCNTCAACATCAAGGACGCCAGTTGTAATATTTTGAGTCCTTCACAGCTCTTAGCAATCTGCCAAGAACACTTATGAGGGAATATACATATGTATTTCCCAGTGATTGAGTGGAAACTCCTGCCAGGGTCAACATCAAACAGCCCTGACAGCAGGTCACTTCGGTAATCTCTTGTGGATTACGCTTAGTGTTCGCGGTGGTGTTTCAAAAGGTCTACAGTCGTGGGGTGATCTCCAGCGACTCACTTAATCGTTGGTGTACTTCGGTATGTCAGTGAAAGCCCTTTCGGGGGTATCCGATTAGGAACGGCCTTAGTAAGGATTAGAGAAAGTCTTCACACTATGCTGTTGACGATCTTGAAGTCCGAACTTGTAAGTGCTGGTATGTTTACTACTAACCAAGTTTTATGCAGCTCAACATACCAAACTTATCATTTTCACCACCATCACTCTAGTTCCACATGCTCATACCAACCACTAAAAGGAGCTTTCAGACCAACTCAACCATGAAGATTCACTCAGCAAAGTGGTTATGAGCATGTTGGAAAGGCATATTCCCACCAGAGACAAAGAAGTTGGAGGTTGTTGCTGATTCCAGAAAAGATGTCGATTCATCACCTCATGCTCACACTTCAACATCAAATTCAAAGAAATCATGATCATGGAATGGACTTCAACTATGCTTCCACAACTCTGATGCAGAAGATCATGATCCAGAAAAGTGTGAGCATGACAACACAAATACAATCACAACATCACAAAGAGACACTTCCACTCAAAGATGACTTGAAGCTACTTATTTGGATGATGAACAAGAAGCAATGTCTAAAATCATCCTACACATCAAGCAAGTCATCTTGAGTCCGCTGCTGAAAGCACAAAGTTCATTTCACTGAAGAATCAACAACTGCGAGCTACAAACACATCTACAAAGATCTCAATGCTAGAACTCAAGATTTAATTTTTGGGGTGACCTCCCTTAGGGGGAGATTGTTAGGAATACGTTTTTCCTATAGAAGATTTGGTCACCCCAAGTACTTTAAAGCATTGTATAGCTCGTAGTATTTATCATGTTAGTTAATACGTAGTGTTAGTATTAGTTAGTATTAGTTAGTATTTGTGGAGTCGGGTCGGGTCTTTACCCACTGTCAGCTCGATCCACAGCCTAGTAGAGGCAAGTAACATGTTGTAAGTATAAATACCCTCTCCTACCAAGGGAGAGGGTTGGACCTTCTCATTTCCCTCAATCTATTTTTTTTTGTTTTCTCAAGGTTCCAACTTCTTTCTCTCTCTAAACTCTCTTCTTCTTTCTTTCTTTGTTCATTCGACCAACACAACAAGTTACATACGTGTTATAGATTAATTAGTGTCCTACACCAAGCAAAGGAATATTCCATGGCATATTCTTTCTCTCTTATCTATGCCATATGAGGAATACCTAAACTACCCCTATCCAATTATCCCTTCTATCCTTCTCTCTTTGATAATTGGTTTTACTTAAACACTTCACAAATCATTTTTACAAAATGGCTATTGGTAGACCTTGAGGATGAATAATGTCAAGGTATAAATGTGTGAAGTATAGTTGGGGGTTTAACAAGGTTGGATATTTAAAATACCAAAATCCCAAGAAAAAGCTATAGGGAACCTGGCGCACCACTGGCGCTCCGACACGCCAGTAGTGTGCCAGCCTTGGTAACTTTTTTACTCTTTTGAGATTTTGGCCTATAAATATCCAACCTTGGCTCTTGTATTCCTCACCTCTTGCCATTATTGTTTCTCTCTAATTTCTTTTCTCTCAATCCTCTAATTCTATCTTGTGTTCTTAATCTTTCACATAACATCATTTGAAAGAACATGTATCCTTGCAAGGGAAGAATCACAAGAACCTAATCCACTCTTGTGATTGTTTCTAGGGTCTTCTTATCTATACCCTTTCTAATAGAATCGAGTATCTAGGCAAGGTTACGGCTTAATTAAACAATCAAACATTCTTATTTGATTAAACAATCGAGTCTCTCTTATCTATGTCTTGTGTCGAGGTGACCAATCTTAGATCATTGGGGATCTAGTTGGTGTTTAATACTTCCGGTGGGAATTTTTTGTGGTCTTTGTGGTTAAGTCGAATCACGAGTCCTTGAGGATGGTTTCCGAAGGCGGAATACCGTTAGGGAGTAGCTCTTCTAGTGAGCACCGATCTTTGTGCATATCGGTGGAGTGAAATTGTAGCGGTTTGTAGTCCGCCGAAAGGATTATACTTAGTGAATAGTATACGTGTCGTGGATTCGCAACTGGACGTACGGATGGTATAAACCCCCATCCCGAACCAGTATATATCGTGGTATCATTTACTTATTTTATATACTTTGGTTGTAATTGTGATAGTGGTTGGTGTTGTATAAACCACTTGTTGTTCTTTAAGGCTTGAAAGTTTTTAAACATCTAAAAAGCCGAAGAGACCGTATTCACACCCCCCATCTAAGTCTTTGTAATTTTCACGGCAAACATAGCATTTATGATATATAAAATAAGTAAATGATACCACGATATATAAAATAAGTAAATGATACCAAGATAAGTCTGTATGACAAACAAATCTTATTTTATAAAAGCTTCTATAAGTTTGTATGACAAACAAATCTTATTTTATAAACTAGCTTATTTTAAAAGCCCAAGCCCCTCTAAGTCTTTGTAATTTTCACGCCAAACATTGCATTTATGACATTAATGTATTGGGAAAAAATACACAGTAATTGCTTAGGAGTTTGGATTAATTAATTTACTTAAATTCTATTTTAAGCTTTTTAGTTGGTTTTCATATTTGAATTATGCTAATGTATGCTTAAATTTCACAATTTAAGTACATTTAATGTACATGTTGTTCATTGTTCAAATTTATTTATGGTTGTAAGTTCAAATACAAATTTTGATTTGATAGGAGTTTTTTGTTGCCGCTTTCGGGTTACTACTTATAGAAAATATTGTCTTAGCTAGGGTTATGGATCGACAAAGGTTATTGGCTTATGGTCACTTGTGATGGATGATCTTGTCTTATGGTCACTTGTGATGGATGATATGGTCTTACAATTCTGGTGGTTTATTTGTCAACCGTACATATCGTCATATCATTACTCAATTTAACTTCATTACTACACAAACTCGGATTACCCACGGTAAAATCTGTAGGAAAACCCGTGGAAAAAGACCGTTTTTCATATATTTCACACGGATTTTTTCCGTTTGTAAAAACCTCATGGGTAAATATTTACCCACTTATTTTCCCACGGAACGTTGACTATTTCCCACAAATTTTGTTGTAGGTAACCCGTGTATTTAATTACCCACTTCTCACGGATATTTTCCTACAAATATTCCATAGCTTTAAAACTTTGATTTCCCACTAATGTCCCACAAACTTTATTGCGACAGATTTCCAACGGATAGTTTTTGACAGATTTTTCATGATTTTAACACAAATATTTCCAATGGTTTTCCCACAAAATTATTTCTATGGATTTCCCAAGGATAGTTTTCCCACAAACTTCATACGTTTTTCCAAATTTTTTTGAATGGTTTCCGGCATAAAATTCTGGCCAACGGTTTTAAAGCAAATTATTCCATGCAGAATCCACCGTCAAACTTTTGAGTAAATTTCACAATTAAAATTTATTGTTGTACTTATAGTAATAAATAAAATGAAGATCCAAAAGAAAAAAAACGCAATAATCTAATCACTTATTTATCCATTATCCAAGTTACATAACTTCAATACCTAAATTACATAAACTAACTATCCAAAACGCATAAACGCACCATCCAAAGGGTTGGAAGTTGGAACTAAACTATTACAGTATATGTTAAAGAAGCATGTGAGAAAAACTTGAACATAAATCCATAACTTTTTCTTAAAAGCCGTTTGAATTTCTAGCAAGTCATTTAATTTCCGGCAACTCATTTACCATGACGTTATTTCGGTGGGTGTTATCTCCACACAAGAAGAGTGAGTCTTCGAGTATGTGCCAAGTAAGTAGCATATAAAGATGAAATAAAAAGCCACAATGAAATGAATAACTTTTAAAAACGAAATGGGTCTTAGTATATAGTAGTGTATGTTTTGTTGATGTCTAATCGTGAATTTTCGGATTTGAAGGTTCTACGACGAAATTCAACTTTTGTTGAGCTTCATGTTAGTAATTTTCCGATGATAAACTTGATGGTTGGTTTTTATTAGGAGGAAGTTGATATATTTTGTTGTAAGAAATGAAGTGAATGGTGGTGTTATTGTCTAGTATGTTTATTATAAAAGAGATGTCTTAGGTTAAAAGGGGGAAAATGGGAGGGAAACCATTTTGGTGACTTTATGGTGCATTTAGTTAGAAGGAAACATTCATGTTTCTTATAAAATATTTTGTACAAAATAAAGAAAATATAGATTGCGTTCAAATCAAATGTTTCTGTTGGGTCAATATAGATTTGAATGAAAATGAACCAAAGTGAATATAATCCCCTGATAGTTAGAATACGCTCAGGGAGTCATCCTCAAAAGTTCTTCGGATTCTGAAGTGAAAGACTCATCAGGATCTGAGGCGAAACTCAAAGAGTGAAGATAAGAACCAAGATCAGGTTGATGGAGTTAGTGTGTCATGGCAATAACATACTGAATCCCTGAAGAACTCCTCAAACACTGATGACATTCTAAGTGCTTAAATATCTCTGATGAGATAATTAAGACTCTGATAAATAGGCAGTAAACTCTTTGGGAATATAAGTTTAAAAGTACTTATCAAAAAACAAGAAGTACTATATATAATTGGTAAAATGTACAAACAGTGGTCAACACTGTTCCACCAAAAGCATGTCTGGTAGTATGCTACGAATATAAGCTAAAATACAAAGTGTACTTTAGCTTATCACATGTTGACATGTACTTTCTGCCCTACGGGTATCCACTTTGTCTTTGCCTATAAATATATTGTTGTATCGAAGAAAAAATGCATCTCCTGTATTAAAAGTTTTCTAACACTTTCAAGATGTAGTTTTTCCTTATCTAAAATAGAAATAAGTCCTAGATTTTATATCCATTGGTTTAGCATAGTTCTTACTTAACCACATTACTTTGGTTTGTGTTTAAGTTTAATGAGGAGATCACATATACATACTAGTCATTCAATACCAAGTGTTATTACGCAAATACTTGGGTATATTTTTTTTGATATCTATCAATAAAGAGTTAAACGTTGAAAAAAACTTATATTTTGCTTAAACTGATTTCATATTGTAGAACCATATAGGGGGAATACGATTTTTTCGAATTCTTTGAAGTTTAACAACTTCAAGTCTCAAAGATCAACAAGTGGTTATACAACTACTCACAACCACAATATATAAAGTGAGTAAAGAGACACTACAATATATACTGGTTTCGGGATGGGGGTTTATTTCATCCGTACGTCCAGTTGCAAATCCACAACACCGATACAATTACACTAGTATAATCCTTGTGGTGGATTACAAACCGTTACAACTTCACTCCACCGATATGCATAAAGATCGGTGCTCATTAGAAAGAGATACTCCCAATGGTATTCCGCCCTCGGAAACCACCCACAGGAATCTCATGAATCGACTTATCCACTAAGACCACAAAGACCACTAAAATCACAAAGAAC
Organism: Artemisia annua; assembly: GCA_014162995.1. NCBI lineage: Eukaryota > Viridiplantae > Streptophyta > Magnoliopsida > Asterales > Asteraceae > Artemisia > Artemisia annua. The sequence continues at coordinate 9,741 of LBNU01018800.1, forward strand.
TTTCCCCGGAAGTATCGAACCCCAAAAAGATCTTCACCCGATCATGGGTTGACCACAGAGTTACAAGTCTTGTTACACCCATAAACAAATGAATAAGTTTGTTGTGATATGAACCAAGCCTAACCTAACCTAGAGACTCGATTCTATTAGAAAGGGTATAGAGAAGAAGACCCTCGAAACAATTCATAAGAGTGGATTAGGTTGTTGTAAATCTTTCCTGGCGGAAATGTGTTCTCTCAAGAATGATAAGAGAGAAGATTAGAACACAAGATGATAGTAGACTTAAAGAGGTGAGAAAGAAGAAGTAAGGAGGAAAGAATGAATGACAAAGGGTGAAGAATGCCCAAGACAAGAGGGGGTTTTTATAGACCAGGCCTTGGACCTCAGTCAACTGGCACGTCAGCAGCGCGCCAGGGAATTTAGTCCCGGGCTTGGTTTTATATTCACTCCATCTTGTTATACCCCCAAGTGAACTTCACATTTAACCTTTCCAATATCATTCCAACAATCAAAGTGTGATAAGGTCAACCAACTCAAATAGCCATTTGGTAAAATTATTTTGTGAAGTGATTAAAAGATAGTTTGTGATGTTCTTCCAATATCAAAGAGAAAGAGAAGAACTATTAGACAATACATGTTGGATAAAAGTTTGCCTCCAGTATTTGAAATTTAAATTCAAAAAATAATTGTTGGAGGTTGAGTACAGGTTTAGATAAGTGAGTTGTAACATGGAATGTTCAATAAATACAATAAGTGGATAAGAGGGAAAGAAGTGGACATCTGAAATTCAAATTCAAATATTCAGTAAGGTTAGAAACTAACCATGGTTGAGTAAGATGAGTTGGCAAGGGTTATTATAGAAAGAATATGCCAATGAAATATTCCAAGCTTAGAGAGGAAGTGTGGTTATTGAGTGGGAAAAATTTGAATTTCAAGTTTCAAAATCTAGTTGTTAGAAGTAAGTTGTAAATGGAATGACTGATGTGATGGTTTAGAGCCTAAGTTTCAAATTCAAATTTCAAATAGGAACATTGAGAAAGAGTTGAGGGAGGTTGGATGTGGAGAAGGTTTTATTTAATTCAAAATTTGAATGTTTAGAAGGGGGGAGAATGTAGAAGATTGTAGTGGAATGTAGGAGACAAGAAGTAAAAAAGTGTGTAAGAGAATATTTGTAGTGTGAGTTGGCAAATTCAAATTTGAATCTAAGTTTGTACAGAAAGTGTTGTGTGGTGAATTTTTAATAAAGAAGTTTATAGTGTAATTTTAGTGACAAATGGATTAGGCTCCAAGTGAGAAAGAAGGAGGATGTTTAATTTTTTGAAGAGTGTGACGAAATCAAAAGAGATTATATAGAAGTGTAGAAGAAATCACTTGTTTATTTGGAATGCTGGGGACAAAACAAATGATTAGGGAATGTGTGATGATAATAAATGAGATAGTGTAGAGAATGTAGGGAATAAGAGTATTGAATGTGAAAGTGTGTAAAAGGCTTTATTTATAAAAGATACAAAGGAAGTCATACTTTCAAGTAATCCAAACTCAAATAATCAAATGACATAATCCATGTTTAAGCAACAATAACTACAATCCCTAATCACCTTGATGCAAACAAGCTAAGTGCTTTACATCACAAGTAAAGCATATCCCATAGAAGGAAAGGATGCGTTTACGCAAAGTTACGTTTGACTTTGTTTGATCAATAAAGAAGTAAACACGTTACATGATTAGAGAAAACGTACGGGCGAATTATGGTCATATGAATATTTTCGTTTGATGTTATATCGAAAGTATAAATGTCCTAGGTTTGGAAAAAGAGTTTTGGTTTTGGCTAGAGGTATTTGCTAAAATAAGTTGAGTTGACGTTTTGTCAAAAACGGGAGGTCTTGATTTTGCATCTCTCTAAGTCTAAACTTTGTTTCAAGTGTTCCAAATAACTCAATTATCATATTCATACATGTAATAAAAGATCTACATTTGTCGGGTAAGGGGGAAGCTGACTTTCAAAATTGAGCCATTTTTAATAGACGGCTGGCGCGCTCCGACGCGCCAGGACTGGTTATAGTTCGGCTCAGATTTTGGATAACGTTTGTGATTTTATGTGTTGCGAAGGTTTATTTATCATCATTAAAACATAAAAGCGACTTAGTCAATATTGCACCAAAACATATAAATATGTGACTATTGTTAGTAGACATGTTACTTAAGTGTTAATAAATAGTTAATAACTAAGTAAACAGGAACAACATGTGGATCAAAGTGGTTGATTTATAAAACATTTTTACAAAGTGTTCTAAAATGTTTTTAAAATCAAGATCCTTTTATGGCTACTAACAATTTAGTACCACAACTCATAAATCCAAAGGGAGGTAGTTATTTATAAAATTTTACTTCAGGCCAGCAACCATAGCAATAATAGAGAAATTCCTCTTCCCAAACCCACCCAACGTGATACTAATCCTCATCAACCCTTGTGTCCCAAAAAACAATGAAATCATAGTCCTATTATACCGAAATTTCCGTAAAGAGTTACCCGAAGAAAGAAAAGATCGTCGGATCGGGGGCTTGGTAATTGACCCACCAACACCATTGTTGTCGGAGAATTTACATAGTGATGACATGGCAACAGCTTCTGGTGCCATTGGTGTTTTTTTTGGGTATTTGATTTATAACTACCAGATTGATCTTACAAATTTAGGTTGGTATGTTTGTATTTTAAGATTTGGGATTTGATTTATACCAAAAAGGTAGAAGATGATTGTTGAAGATAAAGAGTTAGGTGTTAAGTAACGTAGTTGTTGTTGTTGTGTGTGTGTGTTTATTATTATTATTATTATTATTATTATTATTATTATTATTATTATTATTTAGGATGTGTGGTTATTAAAAATTGGGGAGTTGTTGAATCAATAATTAAGATGTTAAAGATGATTATGAATTTCATTTGTTGTTTTGTGATTTTGGGGTTGAAGATGATAAAATTCTGAGTAATGGGATGTTGGTGATGCTAATTATATGTTAAAAAGGATAAAAGATAAAATGGAAATAGAACAGGAAGAAGACGAAGGCAAAAAAGTCATTTTACTTTAACGAAGGACGAAATTGGACCTATAGTTTCGCTACAGAGAGGCTGACTACATTTTTCGAACCATATGAATAAAACATGCAATTTGGCCAAACCACAAGGACGATTTTTGCAATTTACTCTTGAAAGATGTATTGACAAAGGAAATTCAAACTTGTCCATCAAATTTGACTTTGCTCAAGAAGTTAGAGCTTGTATTGAATATAGATTGCAATTAAATAGATGATCTTAAACACGTTTGCGCTATTTAGCATCATAAACAACTTTTTAAACGTTAGCTTCACTTATTATGTTTAAAGGCGTCACAGACTTCACAGTAGTTCACTCGAGTCATGGGCGTTTAAACATAGTTTACCTAATCGACAACCGATAACCAAAATAAAAAAATATAAAAAAAAAATAATAGAAGAAATATATACTAATAATAATAATTAAAAATAAAAAAGTAAAAATAAAATAAATAAGCAGCTACAAAAAGTAGCTTATACTGTTTAGCACGATAATGGACCGCTTATAATTCGTCAGAATATGAACTTAAAGGGGTCACAGTTGTAATAGCTGTTTTATTTGTTTTCTTGTGTGGGCTAAATTCACATTTTGGGCTAAATGTGTAAAGACTAAAGTGTGTATAACATTCAAACGTTAGACTCAAATAATTAAATAATATCATATCAGGGAACTCCATTGGCATGCTTACACTACCGGGAGTTTCTTGCGCTTGAAGGTTATCACCGTAGAAGATCTGGTTTTGTTACATTTACTCTTTGCAAGTTTTGCATTATCTGATAATTTCGATAGAACAGACAAAGACAAAGAATCATAGATTCATAGTCCGATTTTCCGAAAAATAAATAGCTGATAACTAGGACATTAACTCACTAACAAACTCCAATTGATTGTGAAAAGTCAGTCTGGTCCAAGTTCATAGTTGTTGATCCGAGAAATTAAAGAATACAAGGACTCGAGGATGATAAAACAATATTAACTTGTTAAAGGTTTTTCGGTTCAAGTCTTACAATATTAATCAGTTACTCCATCAGTAATGTCATTTTTGTAAGTTATATATGCTCAAAAAAACTTTATTTCTAAGTTTACAACAACTTATAACTTTTGTTATAATGTATTACTGTTTTTTTTCAACAGCAATTTTTCACACCATATATTACATATCTCGCAATGTCTCTTATGAGACTTGAACACACAATCTCTTTATTGGTAGGCAACTCACATACCACTAGGTCAAATGACTTGAATATCACGTGTAATAACTAATTCAGTGTCATGAATAAAAAATATAAGTTACGGTAATCACAAACCGTTTGAAAACAAATATATAAGTTATTACATATAGTTCACAAAAGAATAAGTATGATAATCATAAATATTGCTAATCACATTTAAGGATTAGAACCGAACAACAAAGAAGCAAATGTTAACAACGGCTGCAAAGTACTTTTGGTAAACTTCCTTGCAAATAACTTACACATTGGAGTCATGTTACCATTATAAACACATTCTGTAGAACCAAACCGCATAGTATTTAATAGCTCTTCAGTGATCTCATTCCCAACAAATCTTCTTGGATGAGGGGCAGGTATAGACCAATCAACGTAAGTAACAGTAAGATTTGAGTTCAATTTTCCATATAACATGTTCACCAATGTAGGTAGATAGTGTTCATCATTGTAACATGGAGGATGACAATATTCCTTGAAGATACTATAGTACTTTTTCTCAGCAACAACCGCAAGAGCAAGATCACGATTAATTTCAAACCACTGAGACCCTTTTCGCCAATCCTGGATGGTAATGTTGGGGGCCATTTGTGGATTGTAGCGACCACGTCCAGATTTCCGTTTGTCGTCAAAAGAGTTTATGTAGCTTAAGTTTGAGTTAACGAGATAGTTGTAAATTGTGGTGAAGTTAAATAAGGGAATGCAAGACTCCGATAGTAGCACAAATCTTTGATTAGAACGGTCGAGGAGAGCGTTGGCTAGTAGTCTTTTCTCGGCATCTACCATTGAAATATCACCCCAATACACGGGCTGCAAAGTAATACAAATGAGCGTAATTATAATTAAATCTTAAAGACATAACATTAACATATGGGTTATTGGCAAAAAAAGGCATCATACTTGCCACTTTTTGTCATTGTATGTAGCGTCCTTTATTTATTTTTATTGTAGCACTAACCTTTCTAAATCGTGTCATTGTGTGTACTTTGCGACTTTTTAGTCATGTGAAATGACCATTTCACCCTTCAAAATGTGAAAAAAGTAAGGGTAAAATGGTCACAAAGTACACACAATGGCACGATTTACAAAGCTTGGTGCTACAATCAAAAAAAATAAAGGACGCTACATACAATGACAAAAAGTGGCAAGTATGATGCATTTTTTTGCCAATAACCCTTAACATATGCTTGATTCGATGTGAGTATTTTGTGTTTTGTCTCCTTAATCTCACAGCTAGTAGAATTAAGTTCTACTTTATGTTTTTAATTTATTAATATTGTTCACAACATTTTCTTAATAATTATTATCGACAGTAATTAACATTGTCCCTCTTGTGCCAATAGACTTATTTTCTTAATGCAGTCATATACCAAAACTTTTTAATTTTGATTTTTTGTGTGTCATTTCGTTCATGTATAATGACCATTTTTACTCTCTGATGTTAACAGAGTGATTGAAAAATATAATGGTTAAATGGTCACAATATACAATAAATTTTGAAATTTAACAATTTAAACATACAATAGAAAAAATATATTGGCTACATAAATTGAAAAAGTGATATGTTAGTTACATTTTCAGGTCTTTATTCATATTTATAATTATATAAAAAGGTGGTATATAGTTTACATATCGTCGTAGAAGTGAGTATTTAGTTTTTGAAAGATATTGAAGTAAAAGTTATTCTTGACCAACTACGAGTTTCCTATATTATGTACGATCGAACACTTAGTTAGAGAAAATAAGTGACTCTCCAGTCTCCAAGAATCAAGTCATTTAGCCACAACCTTAAGTCGTGATTAAAAGCTAAAAAGTTGTAAAAACTTTTAACCACGACATGTTTTGGCTAAAAGATCGTAGCTAAAGCTTCGTTGCTAAAGATCTTTAACCACGACTCCAACAACTTTTAGCACGACCTCGTTAGCTAATGCTATTTCCCATTTTTTTTTTTATAATTTTCTAGCTTTAATTAATTAGAAATGAAATAATATTTTAAACCTTTAGTGACGATTGGTCATCCTAAACCTGTTTCAATTTCTTATAATTTTCTTGCTATAATTAACTAAAAATAAAATAGCANAAAGCAAGATCACGATTAATTTCAAACCACTGAGACCCTTTTCGCCAATCCTGGATGGTAATGTTGGGGGCCATTTGTGGATTGTAGCGACCACGTCCAGATTTCCGTTTGTCGTCAAAAGAGTTTATGTAGCTTAAGTTTGAGTTAACGAGATAGTTGTAAACTGTGGTGAAGTTAAATAAGGGAATGCAAGACTCCGATAGTAGCACAAATCTTTGATTAGAACGGTCGAGGAGAGCGTTGGCTAGTAGTCTTTTCTCGGCATCTACCATTGAAATATCACCCCAATACACGGGCTGCAAAGTAATACAAATGAGCGTAATTATAATTAAATCTTAAAGACATAACATATGCTTGATTCGATGTGAGTATTTTGTGTTTTGTCTCCTTAATCTCACAGCTAGTAGAATTAAGTTCTACTTTATGTTTTTAATTTATTAATATTGTTCACAACATTTTCTTAATAATTATTATCGACAGTAATTAACATTGTCCCTCTTGTGCCAATAGACTTATTTTCTTAATGCAGTCATATACCAAAACTTTTTGATTTTGATTTTTTGTGTGTCTTTTCGTTCATGTATAATGACCATTTTTACTCTCTGATGTTAACAGAGTGATTGAAAAATATAATGGTTAAATGGTCACAATATACAATAAATTTTGAAATTTAACAATTTAAATATACAATAGAAAAAGTATATTGGCTACATAAATTGAAAAAGTGATATGTTAGTTACATTTTCAGGTCTTTATCCATATTTATAATTATATAAAAAGGTGGTATATAGTTTACATATCGTCGTAGAAGTGAGTATTTAGTTTTTGAAAGATATTGAAGTAAAAGTTATTCTTGACCAACTACGAGTTTCCTATATTATGTACCATCGAACACTTAGTTAGAGAAAATAAGTGACTCTCCAACAGGGACGGAGCCAAGGGGGTGCCCGCGGGTGCATGTGCACTCTATGGATTTTTTCGATTTAGTGTTAATTTTTGAAAAAATTATCGATTTTTTCTAAATGTATCTTAAATGCACCCGGTGCATCAAAATGTGTCTCTAGTATTATTTAGTTGGTATACTTGCAAATAAAAAATCTTCGTTTTAATCCACTTTTTAACTCTATTATATTACGGTTCAAAAAAATTTGTGCACCCGGTCATATTTGTTTCTGGCTCCGTCCCTGCTCTCCAAGAATCAAGTCATTTAGCCACAACCTTAAGTCGTGATTAAAAGCTAAAAAGTTGTAAAAACTTTTAACCACGACATGTTTTGGTTAAAAGATCGTAGCTAAAGCTTCGTTGCTAAAGATCTTTAACCACGACTCCAACAACTTTTAGCATGACCTCGTTAGCTAATGCTATTTCCCATTTTTTTTTTATAATTTTCTAGCTTTAATTAATTAGAAATGAAATAATATTTTAAACCTTTAGTGACGATTGGTCATCCTAAACCTGTTTCAATTTCTTATAATTTTCTTGCTATAATTAACTAAAAATAAAATAGCATTCAATACTTTTAGTCTTGAAAATAAGTTTTTCATTTTTTAGCTGACGACTTTGTTATCTTTAAAGGTTCAAGTTCATTTTTTTGACGGAAAATTTGCGTTGAAAGTCAAAGTCAAAGTTTGATAACGTTCTAGCGACAACTTTGTCATAGCTAAAAGCGGTTTTCAAAGGCAAACGTTGAAAATCGTTTATTTTGTAGTTTAGTGGAATTTTAGCCACGACTTTAGTTTCCCGTGGCTAAAAACCTCGATTCTAATAGTGTCATGCTTTATGATGTCAAATTTCTATCCAAGTGTTATATTTTTCTTAGCAACTTTCTTCATTTTATTTTTTGGAATGTAGCAATTTTCTTTCATTTAGAATTGTATTGTGTTATTCCAATAAAGAATGACTCACCATTGTACTCCCGTGAGAGCACTAGGTACTAGTATCTAGTACTCTCAGGGCATTTTCAATGGTGTTTACACCCCCTAGCTTTTCATTTTCTCAAATTAATAACTGAAAAGCTATTATAATTAAAAATAATAATACTAATGATAATAATAAATCTTGCTTAATAAAAGACTAGTAGTTTCTCAGTCATTAATAAATGATTTGAGCTCACACTGAAAAGTCTCGAACTCATAGACTAATTGAACCTATTGACCTTAGTTACGTATGAATTGTTTTGTCATCGGGTTCAAATTATTTGAGTTGTAACCACATGTTTTCATTAACTTGTGTGTAAAATCAAGCATAATTGTTTTTTTAGAAAAATCAAAACACTTTTGTGAAGCTAACCTGGCTTGTGATTCTTGTGCCATAGAAGACAGATTCTTGAGAGATGGTATCGTTGTAAGATGGATGAGTATGGACATATATTGAGAAAAGGTCTTCATGTCCTTTGAAGAACAATTCCCACAAGGGTGAAAGTGGCAATGGCCCTTGGGCTAAGAACATAAATGCTGCCTTATATGGGGCATTTGTGGCCTTACTCATGGTTGAAAGCTTCATCACGTTCATTACCAATTCTTCATCGCTCATATTGTGCATCTTGGGTATTTGTTCTTTTATAGATATATATGTGGGCGTTACTAATGCTTGTGGCGTTGGGGAAGGATTAGATTCCGTCGACGATGGTTTCGGTGGTTGTGATGATGGTGGTATGGATAGGGTATCTCCATGTGGTAATGAGAGTGGTAGTGGTGGTGAAACTGAAGGTAGTGGTGGAGATGATATTATTTGTGTCGGTGATATAGGCGCTAGTGCTGGTGCTGGTGGAGGTGTTGGTAGTGGTGGTTGCGACAATGATGGTGATGGTGCTGGTGAAGGTGTTGCTACTGGTGGTGTTGATGCTGGTGGAGGTGTTGCTGGGAGTGATGGTGTTGCTACGGGTGGTGTTGAAGCTGGTGGTGGTGGTGGTTGCGACAATGATGGTGATGGTGATGGTGCTGGTGAAGGTGGTGTTGCTACTGGTGGTGTTGATGCTGGTGGTGGTGGTGTCAATGAAGTGACGATATCTACACTTGGTGCTTGTACCGGTGCCGCCGATGATATATTTGAAGCTAGCGATATATTTTGTGCCGATGATATATTTGAAGCTAATGATGTATTTTGTGATAAAATCGGTAGCAATGATAGCGAATGAAAAACGTAAAATAGGAAGGTTTTTAAAACGGATGAGAAGTTTTGAAGGTAGAATGCGCAAACAAAACCAATGGATAAACCGATCAAAAAGATAAATAAGTAAAAAAGCGAGTTTTTGGAATGAAAAAGGTTCAAGACCTTAATACGGAATGCATGTTTGGTATCACGAGCAGCCATGTTAATTTGCATGAAGACTCATTCTACGTACGCCGGCAATTAAATATGATCCAGAGAGTTGAAATTAGTTTCACTTAGAGCATAAGTTATGGCATGTTGCATGTGTCTTACACTTCCTGCTACAACTTAACCTACGAGTCTAAGACTGACTTTTAACGTCACCAAAGACCATTAATTAGCTAGCATATATGCTGGAATTGTATTAGCCACTATGCCCATTTGCCCAATTTTTCTCTTTTTCCGTAAATATGGTTATATGATATTTTGTCAACTAATCGACACCGTCCAAATTGGGTAAAACCTTCCTCTTCGAGAAGGTTATAATTTACGGAGTAATTGTTACTCGTCGTATGTCATTTAATGATTGAATTTTGTCGTCTGCTTTAGTTTTGATTAGAGACCGATAGCATTCGGTAACCATTTTAGATAAAGTACGTGTAGGATTTAGGGTATGTGAGACTATGGTTACGATTTTTTACTTATTGATATAATCACTCAGATACTCAATAGGTTATTATTTTCTGTTGATGGGAAAAAAATGACAGTAACATACAGTCCGTAGACAATCTGTTACTGCCATTTTAATACCAACATGTAGTCCGTTGAGCCTGAAGGTCGCTATAGCTTAATTCCTTTAATTTAATAGTAGCTTAAGTATTCTGCATTCAAAAAAACTTATTGGTTAATATGTTCTTTTTATGCTCATGATGATACCTATCTTTTGAGATACAAATTTCTCTATTGCACATATATTTTTTTCCCATAACTTGATCGATCAGACAACATTTTAACTTTGTCGAGGATGAAATGTTGGAAGAGTTGGTTGGAATGTGATTAGAGTTTTACCTGAAAATAACGCTAAGCACATTCAGCTAGCTAGTTAACTATTCAAACTCGTGTAATCGTGAGATTAAAAGGTAAATGAAATCAACTTTAGTTTTCACCTTTGTGAATCATTCAATAACTCATAGCAACACTTGTTTGGTTGTTTTGCTAAAGTAGTGACAAGTAACTGCAAACTACGTACGCATAAACCAAAATTCCGTTTTCTGTTTCTAATCTGATGTAGTGATACAAACTTGGCTAGTGATGTGATCGATAAGTTGGCATCTCCCCATCGTAACATTTTATCTGTATTCTTCTTTTAAAAGCAATTTGCTATGAGGATTTTTGAAATTTACTTTAGTATCACCAAAATCCTACTGAAACATATATAGTAAGGTGTATGTTGTGACATTTTTTGTGTCGTGTTGATGTTGTGGTTTCATCGTGGTTAGTCGTATGTGATATTGTGGTCATGTGGTGTATTAGGCGTAGTTGTGAAACTTTTTCCCCGTATAAAGTTAGCTCAAATCTTTACATTAGAAGTGAGAAAATTACATTACCAAAGGCCAATCTTTGACAATTTGGAAATAAAAACTTCATTGCAACGCTGTTTTAGTTGTTGACGTTGAACATGTACAAATAGTATCATCGAGAGCATAAAAATAAATTTGTAACAAAGTTAATACAAAATTTTGTGTTTTTGATTTAATTGTCACATTTCTCAAGGTTATCTAATTTCTCGCTAGGTCCTAATTGTATGTGTAATTAAATAATTACTTGTCTTTCAAGCTTTTCGCTTCTTGTCTGATTATACATGACATGATGAGACCAGTTCAAACTTTTGAAAGTCAACATTTTAAAAGTCAAAATGTTGAAAGTCAAAATGTGGGATGGAAGTACTTTGTATTTGTATAATACTAGGTGGTAAATCCGCGCGTTGCGGCGGGGTATTTTGCTAAAGAAGCAGTTTACGTTGCGTTTAGTAAGTGCTTTAGCAAGTGCTGCAAACTGGAAATGGCAGCAACAATGTCTCATATTCTAAGAGATATTTGGTTAAAAAGTTTAATACATAAGTGCAGTTGCAACATATATGAGTTAAGATAAAGAGATCATTTTGAACAATTTACTCATGAATGGGTGGATTCTGGATATACATTATCTAGTGTATCAACAGTTGGACAAATGATAGCTTTAATCAGTAGACCTTCTAAATCACTTATCCTGAAGTTATACTATCGCTGAGATAATTGGTTGCATTATCTCTGCATATCCCATCTGTTCGGCAACCACATTAACCCTTTGATTGATTTCCTAGATATCATTTAGTAGGTGACAAGGGGGGTTGAATAGTTTACCGCTTTTTAGGTTGATTATCCTTTTAAAACTTTCGTATAATCAAAGTTATAATCTATGATATACTTCTATTACTATTGACGATATAAGCGAAGATACTATCAAAGATGTAAACCAAAAGATAATACGTAGCATGCAAGAATAAAGAAAGAAACGATCAAACCATGACACGAGTATTTATCGTGGTTCGGCTAAAAG
>LBNU01018800.1:33565-50766 GCA_014162995.1 Artemisia annua
GCAACAACCTCAGTACCAATGATTGAGCCGGCCACTGCGGCCCTCTGATTGCGGGTCCAGCGTCAGGGGCTGACACGTCAGGCAGGTGGAGCCCACAAGGCGGTTGATAACCAGGTGGGGCCCACTGCCACGTGGCAGGGTCTGATTGGTCCACGTGGATGACAGCGTGGCACACGTGCAGTTGCCACGTGGCTGGGAAACGGGCAGACGGTGGCCGGGCTGGGATCGGGTGGGTCCGGTCTGGATCGGGTCGGGTCATACGGGTCGGGTCGGGTTGCCACGGTGACCACTGAGGTGGTGCCACGTGTCATGAGGATTAAATACCCCATTTTGCGTCCGGTGGGATTCGAACGGCTGACCTCCCGTGTGGGAGTGAGGGGTGTTACCAACTCTGCCAAGCAGAGTTTCAATCATATTATACAAAATTAAATATAAAACCCTTATTAAGCCTAGTCCAGTTCATTTAATAAAAAGAGTCAAATAGGTGTTTGACCTGTCATTTTAAAGAGTTGTGGACCGGTTCAAAAATATATAAAAGTACCTCCGGACTCGTTTTTTCGTGCTCTTTCCAATGGTGTGCTCGGAAAATACTTTTGACTTCGTCTTGGCCTCGGTTTTTGATGATCTTTCCGTATCTCGTGCTCGTTTATGCCGATTTTGGCTCAGTTTTTATCCTTTTATCACATATCCATACCTGCACTATCAAAAACACAAAAACAACATATATTTGGTATTTTAGATCGGTTTTTGGTCTTTTAGGTCTTAATTTGGTCAAGAAAAGGTATGTGTTTAAGCACATACCAGATACAACCTAAATCACGACCTTCTTCATCAAATCTTAGAGAGAGAAAGAGAGATATAGAGAGAGAGATGGGAGGATCAAGTGTGTGTGAAATATTACTATGTGTTTATTCCAAATGATCAACCCCCTCACAAATGAGGTTATACAATACATTATATAGTGCATACAAGTCTAGGGCATTTGATAGTTACATGATTGGCCCTTAGACTTTCTAGAGATTGATAAATGAACATATAACTTCTCTAAACGCTTTCTAATGCAACCTATTACATGATTCATTGACTTTAATGACCGACACTTTATAATATAAAAATACGATGCTAACAGCTGGAGAGGCGTTTCTGTCACGGCAGCTTAACTACTTTCACTACCTTATTTTGCATGTCATTCGTAAAACCTTTTTGTGTCTTTTACTATTTCCGCTGCTAAACTTTGTCTATTTTCCGCTGCAAACTCTATTTACTTTTTCCGCTGCTACTTTGACTTAAGAGTCCTTGTACTCTAAACGGTTTGTAATTCGAATGATATGTTTTGTCACATTTATAAACGTCCCGAGTCGTGGTCGTTAGCTATAAATGTGCTTGGTTTCTATTTGCGTAATACCCCCAGCATGATAGCTGCCATATTTGGGTTGGGGGTGTTACAGTTAAATCCTTTGTGGATTCGTTCCTCCGTGTATCAAATGAATCAAGATGATTCAAAGTGAAAAGGTTATTGATTCTGGATACAACAGGTGTGTTTGTTCCTTAATTTGAATCAATTTCAATTTGCCCTTTTTTGTTGATGACCCTCGTGTTGGTATATTGTTGTTTCTGAATCGAAAAATTAAGGTTTTTCTTATGATTAACCTTTGTTCCCTTGTTAATTTGAAGGGAATAAAAGGAAAAATGAATCGGTCCTTTTGCAAGTTTTTTTGATACCACTTCTAGATGCCGGTAAGAAATTACGAGGCGACTAGTAATGATTGTGTATCGAATGAATCACAAAATGATATATGTTTTGAATTTTATGATTGTGGTTCGGTTTAAGAAAAAAAATTTGCAAAAAAGAAAAAAATTGGTACCGAATGGTTTCTTGGTTTCTTTTCGATTCTGGGCAATGATATTGGTATATGATGATTTGGTTAGTGATTCCAAACTCGCTCTGATACCAATTGTTGGCCTCAACGTCGGATCTTTATTGGTCTAACGTACAAGTCACAATATATCAAAAGTATACACGATATGCTTTGAAATGCTTTTGTATTAATCAAAGTGTTAAAATGTCATCAAGTTAATGTTGTTACAGAATCTAATCTATTTATAAAGAATGAAAAGGTGCAAGTGAAAGGGTGTGATGATTCGAATGGATATAACCATTCGAATGGTTGTGTCTGTTAGTTTGTAACTGCCAAAAACAGTTATGTCCCGAGTTGACTTTTTTAATTGACTTTGACTTTCGGGTTTGACCTCCTAAATGGGTTGGATTCGGGTAGATTGAGATTAACCTAATAAAACTCTCCACAAGACTACATTAATGCACACAATGCAGCTCGACGAGAGGTCGGCGTGGGGCCTATGGTGTGGGATGAGCTTGTGGCTAGCTTTGCCCGAAACTATGCCAATAAAAGACAGGCTGATTGCCAACTGGTGCACTCACAAGACCGACGGTATGGCGAGAATATTGCATGGGGAACTGAACTCACTGGTGCAAGTGCAGTTAAATTATGGGTTGCAGAGAAAGCTAACTATGATTACAACTCAAACACTTGCGCTCCAGGAAAGATATGTGGATATTATACTCAAGTTGCTTGGAGAAAATCAGTTCGTCTTGGATGCGCTAGGGTCCGATGCAATAGTGGTGCATGGTTTGTGACTTGCAACTATGATCCAGTGGGTAACTTTATTGGCCAGAAACCTTATTGAAGTTGAAGATTACCTCAAAGAAATTACGAACACTATGTACTCCCGCATAATATAAAATAATATCCAACACGTTATTTCACACTATCTTTCTGAATCCATTTGATTTCTAGAGAAAGATATATCTGATATAAGAGATACAAATATAATCAAAATCACACTTTTCAGTTTTGGCTCTACTCTCCTGAACTGGTTCCATCTACTAATTTTTTAAAGGAATCTGATAGGAGAAGAGCAATACAGATTTGGCTCATACAATTATATTTGATGATATATTAGTAAGCCAAAGCCCGGTTTGGGTGCTTAGGGTTCATATGGTTTAGGTCCATTAGGGTTTATAGATGTATTCCCGTTATAAATATCGTATATAATATCTCTACAGGGTTTTCATTGTCTAAAATGGTATCGGAGCAGGTCTGATCCTCATACCTAGGTTGCTACGTTGAGCCGCCACCCCGTCAAATCAAACCCTAGCTAGGACCATTATATATCAAAATAAATAAATAAATAAATAAAATAATTAAATAAAAAAAATTAAAAAAAATAAAAAAATTTGCTTATTGGTTTTTTCTTTGTTTGTTTTGCTTTCGTTAGTGCAATTTGAAGATTTGTCTCCGCATGCTAGCGGATTTCTTCATCAACAATTTATGTTTGATTTATGTTTTTGCTTATGTTGCATGTTTATGTTTTTTGCTGCTGATGTTTGAAGATATGTCTCTGTTTTTTATCGGATTTCTTCAGCAATAATCTATTATTGCTTTAATTTTAATTAAATCCGAGCTTTTTTAATTTTGCAACTCGGATTAAGGGAGAGTATTAGATGATATATTAGTAAGTCCAAGCCCGGTTTGTGGGCTTAGTGTTCATTAGGGTTTAGGTCTATTAGGGTTTCTAGATGTATTCCCATTATAAATATCGTATCAATAATACAATATCTCCTACGAGATTTTCATCGTCTAACAAATTCATGATATCAGATATCAAAAGGTATATGAAACCGAATGGGTTTGCGATACACAAAACAATCTTACATAACACAATAATGTAGTTCACCTGATAACAAGTTGTTTGTGTATTTGACGATAATGGTTTCGAAATTCTGGATCAAATAGTCAACTAACAAACTTATTCCATCGTCAAATATAATTAGGTATGTTTCCATGTTCGTACATTGAACTTTTTGTGATATGTGAAGTCTAATTCTCATATAGATACGAGCTAAATTACAATTCTTTGTGTTGTCGCGTTTGGCTTTGTGTTCTCACGTTTTGTGTGGAGAAAAGAAGTTTAAGGGAGGGGAAATTGGGTCAAATTTTTTCTCGAATTATTACACCCTAATTGGGAAGATTTGGAGAGAAAGCTAAACTTATATATAATCATAGTTTTTTTTTTCCTTTCTCTTGTTTTCTCTCCTACTGCACACAACATAAAACCTGTATGTATTTCTCTCATTTTCTTCTACTCCATTTTCTTTCCAATTTGAACTTGGGGAAAAAGTGTAAATACTGAGAAGAGAAGAATGAGATGGCCACACTTACACTAATAATTACAAACAGAAGTTACTTAAGTCTTATTTGGCAAAACCAGGGCAGCATGTCTCAAACACTAAATGTGTAAAAAGTGCAATCTTTTTTTTTTTTTCATAGCTTCTATACCGCACCGCAGAGGTGACAAACGCTATCATTGTATCTAAGTCATCGCAATTAAGCCACATCGATCAATGCATCATCTTATTCTCCCTTTTCAAGAAAACTACTATAAAGTAATTTATTATTATTATTATTATTATTGTTATTATTATTATTATTATTATTTTGGAATGGATTTTGTATTAAAACACACTAGCAAGAAGCTAGGCGGAGGGGAACATAATTATATAGCAATAGAAAGTGTGATTTGAGGGTTGCTAAACCACTCGATCCAATTACAAAAACCTTTTCTTAGCCTACTAGAGATCCAAGTGAAACATATAGCTTAATGTCATTTAGAATAAGCTCTTTCTTGGACCTTTTTTAACCGAATGTTGATTCATTCTAAATCACCAAAGAACCCAAATAGTAGTTTGGAATACAACATCGAGGAGGGGAGTGTAGTGAGTAGACAGGTTAGAGTGATCCGCAAGGTTGACCACATCAGCAATGCAAGAGAAGTGCTTGTCACTAAGGTTCCACCACATGAAAATATCAATCGCCACTTTGCATTGGCCAAAAAGATGAAACTCCGTCTCAATTTCATCATCACAAATGGGACATCTAACCGTGTGGAGAGCAATACCTCTTGTATCAATATTGTATCTTGTCGGAAGACGCTCATGTAAGAATCTCCAAGTTGATATGTTAATATTAATTGGGGTAAAATGGTCCCATCTAGTAGCGGAAAGGCTGGCGGTTGTCGTGTTCATGATGAGAAGTCTCATTGCTTTTACCGAGAAACCACATTAGTCATTACCATTAAACACCCATTTGTCTTTGCTGGAGGAGAGGTGTAGTTTAGACAATAAATTGATAAGCTCCTCAAGATTTAACATCTCAATGGAGGACCTCAAAGGCCTTCTCCAAGCCCAATTAAACCTTAAACTTTAAACCTGGTGGGAGAAGTGGCCCGACAAGAGAGTAGATAAGGGCATGTGGGTTGGGGGTGGATTGGTAGTAGCTTGACCGAGAGATAGTGAAGATGAGGTTAACGGTTAAGTAGTTCTCAGGTTAAAAGTAAATATATTTGGAAAAGATTCCTCCTATATCTTGTTTGACCCCACTTTTGTGTCATTCATCTTCTACGCTACCTCAGTGAACTTCCGATCTCTGGCCAAATTCTTAACCGGTTAAGCGGATTTTCGGTTAGAAAAGGAAGGTTCGAGAACAAGAAAGGAGAAAATAAAGGTGAAAGGAAAAGACGCGATTTCTTTTGTCATCGTGAAGGAAAATCCAAGGCTAAAGTGGTAGACTATTTGAAAAAACAAAGAAATCGAGCTGCTACAAGATGTGAATGCATTGGTATTATGCGTATAAAATTAAGAAGAATGAATGATATTTTTCCGGAGGAGTGGCAAGTTACTCGATTTGTTTCAAAGCATAATCATGACTTATTGTCTACACATGAGGTTTGTTTTCTTCCTTTTTGTCGTAGTATTACGACTGATGATGAGAAACGTATATTATTGTTAAAAGAAGGTGGCTTGTCTGTTAGACAAATTATACGTGTCATGAAGCTTGAAAAAAATGTGAGACATGGAGAACTTAACTTTCTCCTGAAAGATGTTTATAATTTTTGGCAAAATATCATTAAGTTCACTCCCAAAATGATGCAAGAGATATTTTAGAGTATTGCCAAAATGCTAAGATTGAAAATCATAATTTTCAATATGATTATACAACTGATACCAAAAATAAGTAATAACATATCTTTTGTCTCATACTCAATGTTATGATTGGTAAAAAAAATATGGAGATGTTGTGGTATTTGATACAACTTACAAGGTGAATTCATATGACATGCCTTTTGGCATCGTTGTCGGTATTGACAATCACGGAATAACCACTCTTACTTGGTTGTGCACTTTTGCGTAATGAGACAACAAAAACATTTCGATGGCTATTCAAGGTAATCACAATATTTCTTTGCTATTTATTGAATAAAATTGCAACTGGTCTTGGATTATGTAGTTATATTTTGTAGATTTTTACTTTGCTAATGAAGAAATCACCAAAAACTATATTAACCGACCAAGATCCGTGGATGACCCAAGCAATTGCCAAAGAGATGCCTTTCACAAAACATGCATTTTGTATATGGCATATCACTAGTGAATTTAGTGGTTGATTTACTTCAATATTAAGGGGCGAGTATTCAAGTTGGTGTTTCGAATTCTACGAGTTATATAAGTTAGATACGGTTAAAGAATTTGAACACCAATGATCATTAGTTATTGGAAAGTACAACTTAGATGAGAATAAGAATGTTATTGGTTTCTATAAGATTAAGGAATTTTTGGTGCCCACATATCTTCGTGACTTCTTTTTTGGTGTTATGACAACAACGGGAAGATCGAAAAGTATTAATGCATTTATAAAAAGATTTAAATCTTCTCATACATGTTTAAGCCAATTCATTAAGCAAGTAAGTGATCACATGTACTTAAGTATGGTATTATATACTATGTTTCTTGACAGCTAACTTATTTTAGTGTAATAATATTTTAGGTTGATCTTGCAACAGAAGATGTTGAGCAAAAACAAATGCATGATAATATGTTGTTGAAATATAGGGGCTCGTGTTTGAGGTCTCTTTCGCCGTTAGAAGAACAGGTTCGTCGATTGTTTACTCCATTTGAATTCAAAAAGTTTCAAGAGGATTTCGGAAAAGCAATTCAATATTCGGTTAAGGAAGAAAAACAAGCCTTCTTTAAGGTTAAGCATCATAGAGGGAGTCGACTGCACAAGGTAAATTGGGATGAAAAAGTGGCTAACTGTAGTTGCAAATATTTTGAATTTATTGGGATACTTTGTCGTCATATTTTAAGTGTGTTCGTCCATAAGGATTGCTTTGAAATTCCGTCTACTTATTGGTCTCCCCGGTGGTGTCGGAAAGAGGTTGAACGTGATAAAATCTCTATTTCACATCAACAAGAAAGTAGTGCAGTAGCAACTTCTTTGGACAATGTATCTCCACTTTCGGTTGATGTGGTTCAATGTCTGCTAAATCGATACCGAAAGGATGACCCAAGAAATACCGATTCAAACCGGAAAAGGAATTGACAAAACAAGGACGACCCAAGAAATACCGATTCAAACTGGAAAAGGCATTGACAAAACAAGTAAAGCATTGTCAATTGTGCAAGGGTGTTGGTCACAATATTACTACATGCCCGGATAAGGAAAAGTTGGATTGTCACGTTATTGTACGAAAAGCGTGCTACGAAGAGAAAGAAATCTTTTGAAAGTGAAGATTTGAATCCTACTTTTTGTTTGAAGTGCTTGAACTATATTTTCAATGTATTTTTTCCCCTACTGATGCGAACAACAGATGGTCACATTGTTGAATGTGAAGTTTTAACGAGTTAAAGTAATAAAATATCTTGTGTTATTTAGATTGGGTGATGTTAGTCAACTGGAAAGTTAGAAAAAGAATAATATAAAATCCCTTCTTAATATATTGCTTTCTTCGTAATTCGTAAATCAGTTATGTGATATGTTCTTTTGATTGTGTTATATAAGAGGATGAAATGTTTATAAAAAGGCAAGGTTAAATTTGGGAGAAAAGAAAAAAAATAAACACAGTTAATGAGTTGTAATATTTTGAAGAAGAATCTTGTTAGCATTAATTGATGTTTGACCCATGCCACTATGGCATAAGATTATGAGAATAAATTTAAGTCAAAAATACACCGTTGGTCCTTAAACTTTTTAGAAAGCATCGCCAGGGCTCCAAAGTTGGGAAAATCGTCGCCGTGAGTCTAAACTTGGGTTTTTAAGGCCGATTCCATCCCTCGCCCCATAATGGTCAGCTCAATGTCCCGTTATATGTCCTAAAATCCCGTTATCTGTTTCATTTGGAGGGTATACTCATCTTTTTACCGAGAAAAGTTTTTCTCTCTCTATATGTACTATCCAGCAGATGTCTAATCCATTTTCCCACTATTATTTATAATATAAGTAGGCCGTGTACTCATTGGTCATCCCCAAACTTGTTTTGAAAGCCTACCCAAAAAAACCTTAATGCAATGTCACTCATCAAATCTAATAATCTAAGTACTACCTCCATCCCATATTAAATGTCCACTTTGACTTTTCTGAGTCTTATTTGTTCAACTTTGACCTTAAATTCTATTATTTGTGTTATATAATATTTGATGCAAAATATATGAATGGATTGGGTTTTAAATGTATTTTAATTGATATAAGTTTCATCAAAGATTATATAACAAAAATTAAAATATTTAAATCAAAGTTGAACAAGAAAGACTCCAAATGGTTAAAGTGGACACTTAATATGAGACGGAGGGAGTAATAAATTAATAAGCACCAACCTTGGATTTACTCTATGGCAAATTAGAGAAGACCTTTCTTTGATGACCATGAGACGGAGCGAATGTGTGCAATCATGAGATATAGTAAGTGTTTTTTGGTGATAATCGTTTACGCTGATATTAAGGTCTATTTGTTTAGTGGGTTTTCAAATGGAGATGGGATTTGAGAACTCAAAACCATGTTTGGTTAAAACCAAATGACAAATATTAAGTAACCAACCCCATTTAACAATTCCTAACTCAAGTGGTAACTTTTGTATTTTTTTTTGGATGATCCCATGTTTTTCTCACTCTGCTATTTCTATCTCTCCCGAAAAAATGCAATAAAATAGAAATTTTAATTTTGAAAATTAATTTAATTATATAACTTATTCAATATTCAATTCTCTCTCTCTCTCTCTCTCTCTCTCTCTCTCTCTCTCTCTCTCTCTCTCTCTCTCTTCATGATTAAACCAAATCCAAATTCTAATCGTACTCCTAACTCAAATCAAAATCCTAATCTAAATCCTCTTATAAACCAAACGGCCCCTTAATTACTTGACTATCCATAAGGAATCTTCCCCATTGACAAATGCAATCTTACATTGAGAAATAAATTAACCGTTTTGATAGTAATCCAAGACCAAATGAGGAAAGCGTCAAACACCAGTATCATTATTATACAACATCTTTTATTACCACATATACACCAAACTAAAGGTTAGATAGTTTATGTGTTTGAGCCTTAAAATACAAGGGTAATTGATTTAGTGTGTTTTGGGCCTTAAACACAAGGGTAAAATGTTTGTTATGTTGGGCCATAAAATATAATGGGTTTGGTTGTACCCAAAGAAGAAATCAACATCTAGCTTAGTATCGGTAAACATCGTAAGCGACTTTGTCAGGCTTTTGAAACACTAATGACGCCGAGCTGACGACGTCACACCTGTAAAGTGACGCGGTCACATTTGTATTCCTATATATATTTTTATATGATTTTCGTTATAATTGTATGATCTTGGAGAGGCCATTGATGCACAAATTTACCAGCTTTTGTAAGGGTTTTTAACCCCCATAACTCCATGTTTATTGAATATAAGCTATTCAATCTTTAATCACTACAATATGTCTGTGTGTTGTGTGATTATTGCTTTATCTTCTCTTCTCTTTAACATGCTAGGCCAGCTTTATTAAGGTTTGCTTAGGAGTTTATAAAACCTGTTATTGATTATTGATTGTCGTCTCTTGTTTAATTAGTTGTTATCGCATTAGGAGTTGGAAAACTGGTTAGATCTTAGGATGACTGCTTGAACGTCTGACTAAACGCTCCACTATAGTGCAATAGATTGTTTGTTCATTGTATTTATTGCGTGAATTGCGATCGCTGACATTAAGAGCCTTAACGAGCACTATAAATTCCATCGTTGGGAATTGCGATCGCTGACATTAAGATTCTTAACGAGTTCTATATATTCATAGATTTAGGGAATTTGACACCACCCTACGATTGATATTAAGGAATACAGCGCGACAATTAAAACAAGGAAGTGACAATTCAACTAATCAATAGGATATAACTATGGGGTGGTAAGATTCTAAGTAAACACCTTTATCTATCATACGAGTTCGTACTAATTTACTTTTCAGCATATTTAGTTTAATTTGTTTAATTAGTTAATTACTCCCTCTGTCCCAAAATTATTGTCCACTTTGAATTTTCAAAGTCAAAGTGGTTCAACTTTGACCATAAATATATTTTTTTTATTACATAATACTTGATGAAAAATTATACTATTGAAAAGTACACTTAAAACACAATCCATTTATATATTTTGTATCAAATATTATATAACACCCATAAAAATATTTAAGGTCAAAGTTAAATAAGAAAGACTAAAAAGTCAATATTGGACAATAAATTTGGGACGGAGGGAGTAGTAGTATAAAACCAAACACTTCAAACCCCAAGATTTTACTTTGCTTTCTAAAAAATGTTAAAATAAAAAAGTAATCATCCTTTAACCCTTAGACTCAATTCGTCATACACTTCGAGCCTTTACAACACTATTCCCCTAGAGAACGATTAATCCCCCCGTGGCTTACCTATACTACACTACAACTATTAGGTGCACTACCCAAGAAGATTGTAAAACTTCTTGTATTTACAATTATCCACATCAAGAGGTAATGTTAGGAAGGCTATGAGGCGTTTAGTAATCCTACAGTAGTCCCTTGTGTTGAACGAGTAGGGACTAGTACCAGTAATATTAATAAGGTTGCGAAATCTAATGAGAAGGTTGTTGAAGAAAGTGATAGTAACGTAGAAGAGGTGTATGATGAAATAGCGAACTTTATGGCTTCAAAACAATCAAAGGGTGGAAGTGGTATTTGGAACAAGAGCCTGTATGAGCGAACGTTGGAAAGACGATTATGATGAAGATCTATATGATGACTATGAACGTGAAGATTTAACTGAAGAACAATTGGCATTCTGTGATGCGTTTGATGTAAACATTCGTAGTCAAATTAGACGTTAGTTTATCTTTGGTCTTGAGTCCAATGTATTCTAGTGGGTAGTCGTATGTTTCTTTCTTATTAGAATAGTAGTCGATCTTTTGTTATGTAAGCTTTATCATCTATGTAACGCGTTGAAATGCGGGATTCACCCGCATCTTATGTACTTAAATATTTTTTATAATAATATATTTACCGGATGTAAAAACTTTTAACAAAAAAATGTATGCAAAACCTTTAATACTCTATATATGCGTCGTTATTATTCAGAGCTTAGCAGAATGTTCTTCAAGTTTAATACTATGCGTGTTAGAAACTTTGTCTCGCCTATCATCTCTGACATCCGAATACTCTCGAGCAATGTTGACGATGGGTGCAGTGTGTCACTGTACTTGGAATATTCCATTAATCTACATGCAAGTTTTTGCTATTGTATCATTATCATTTTTACGAATTTCTATCATATGATATAACGTACATATGTTTCATTAGTATTTTTCCATGTTCAGTGTACCATGTTCCACACGGCAGTTGATTGCTACTCTCACAAGTTGCTATTTCCACACAAGTTGATATAATTTGCAAATACTAAACATTTCTTACAGCGATACTTCAAATAAAAAAATACTTTATGAAATCAATCACATTATATTGCATAATAACTAGTGACATGCAAATAAAATTATACACCAAAACAAATACATTAAGATTTTAGTGGATGCCTTTGATAAGGCTAAACGATTAACCGTGCATATGACAACAATGTATAATAGCATCAATTTGTTTGTGTATATATGTATGGGTGTAAATGAGAGTCGATAAAGTTTGTAAATTAATTTTTAATTAATTATTTAATCAATAGATAGATTATATTGACTTTTATAAATAAAAAGTATTTTACTAAAAAAAACATTACTATTTTTTTATGTTTTTATGCAAGACTAAAATTTGACAATTTTCTTTTTATATATAGTAAAGATTTGGGTTTAGATAAAAGGATATATGTATCTTTTCTCTAGCGTGGAGCTTGCTTCACTAAAGTCATTCACTGTCGTAAACTTTCACAAAGATTTATAACTATGCAACGTCATAAATACATAAACTTTTGACGTCATAAAGTAATACATAAATTTTTTATTTGTACACGGAGATTTAATTTCATAAGACATTTATGCCCATTGATAGTTTTACCCCATGCATCGTTCATTATCAAAATATCAACTTCCCCTTCGTAAACAACAGTAAACCCACAACTCCATTCTCTCCAGAATCTTAAACCTTCTTCTCGAAGCATAAAAGTTCATTATTCATACTTCAACAAAAGATAATTCATATTTTGTTTGATTCATCCTAGTTTTTGCTTTAAAAATTAGTTTTTCTTAGTTTTAATTTGAATACTCTCTACCTTTTTGTTTGCAATTCTCTTTTACCTTGAGAGAAAACTTCTGGCTCTTAACTACATTCCGGCACCCTTTCGCTAACGCAAACTCACTTTTATTTTTATTTCTAGTGCTACCTGGTTGAAAATATGGAAAAGTAGCCGGTAACAAAAATATTCTTTTAGAAAAGAGCTCATCTTTTGATTCATTTATATTCACGTATATTGTTTCCAGTTTGAGACTATTTTAATTTGTGATGGACATTGTTTCATGTTACAACTTAGAAGTGTTATGAGGAAGCTGATTCATTAGTCTTATGTAGAGTGAAGGTTGTAATATCTATAAGCAAAAACAAGCTAAACCTTTTTTTTTTTTTTTTTTTTTTTTTTTTTTTTTTTTAACGGCAAAGGCAATTTAATAGAACTAGCAAGAAGCTAATAAGAGTTACATGGGTTCAGAAAGAGCAATACAAGGGTTACAAATCCATTCAATCCAATTTGGTTTGGTTTTCTTTTGCCTAAAAGTGATCCAGTTGTGCGAGGAGAGCTTAATATTACTTAAGATGAGCTGTTTGTTGGGCCGTTTTGTGGCAAAAACCATGTCGTTGCGGAATCTCCATAAGTACCAAAGAGTGGTTTGCACCACAACATCAAAGAATTTCTTTAGGCTGCTAGTGACAGGAGCTGC
Organism: Artemisia annua; assembly: GCA_014162995.1. NCBI lineage: Eukaryota > Viridiplantae > Streptophyta > Magnoliopsida > Asterales > Asteraceae > Artemisia > Artemisia annua. The sequence goes on from LBNU01018800.1 coordinate 46,853, forward strand.
ATCAGCAAGAGTGATCGCTTCGTGAAGAGTAGCTATTGAGATGCTATTAATTTGCCACCAAGCAATGACACCTTTCCATGTATCTTTTGCAACATCACAAGCTAAACTTATAATAATACCAAAAAAACGTATCATACTTGTCCAAAATATCAGTTTCGTGTAGCGAACTTTTTTTTTTTCCTCATTTGTGTACTAAACTTGCATTTTATTGCCAAAAATACGCATTTTTGGACGATTTTGCCCCTCAACTTATTAAAAAGTCAGGGGCAAAAATGTGATTAAAAAATTATAAAATAATACAAAGTACGTATTTTTGGCAATAAAATGCAAGTTTAGTAGACAAATGAGGAAAAAAAAAAGTTCGCTACGCGAAACTGATATTTTGGACAAGTATAATACGTTTTTTTGGTATTAGCCCTTTTTATATTTTATTGTTATTAAGACTGTACTGATGGATTGTTTCAAGGGTTTCTCACAATGTAAATACATTGACCAGGAACGATTTACTTTAGCGCAGAGTTTTTGAGGAACAAAAACGCAGCCACAAAAACTGGCTAAAATTAAGCAAGGGTATAAGCAACTTTTTACATTCTAATTTTGTGTGGAAATAACAAACTACCGTGTACATGGGAAAAGTACTTTATACTTTTTATAGACCCAATTTTTTTCCAAAATTCAATAAACCAATCACAAAACTTTCATTATTTATTTATTTATTTATTTATTTATTTTTATTTTTTATTTTCTTTATTATTTTTTTTTATCAAAACAGAAAAACTTACTTTCAATATTTAATATATATATATATATATATATATATATATATATATATATATATATATATATATATATATATATATATATATATCTCACAAACCTTTTACACGAAAACAATCACCATCACGACGATAATTAAATTATCTATCTATAGATGGCAATGTCTATATACTTTCGACAATTGTTTTTTCTTTTTTTCTTTTTTACTTTCTTTTCTAAGTTTTGAAAGTTACGTCTGAAAAAATGACATGTGATTTATTCTTTTAAAATCACATGTGATTTTATGAAATCACATGTGATTTATAAAATCACACATGATTCCTAATATAAAAATCATACGTGATTCCTAACATATAAATTACATGTGATTTTTCTAGACACAAATTTTAACATTAAAAAAAATAATTAAAAAATAATAATAAAAAAAAATAAAAAAACTTGAAATAAAAGGTTCGTCAAAAATATATTGAAGTGTCCGTCTACTGAAAGATAAAAGATACTCGTCGCGATGGTGTATTTTTTGTCACATAATGATATACCATTTGCAAGATATTTTATTATTATTATTATTTATTTTTATTTTTTTTAAATATGAATTTTTTTTTTCCTTTTTTTATTTTAATTTTGATGAAAAATTGAATGGATAGGATTGTTTCATTATGTCTATAGAAAATATTGATTCAATTAATGATCTCAACTCCCTTCTAAACATCAATACCCAAACTTTTTAGATGTATAAATCTATTTTCACTACGGATAAGCTTACTGTAACTTTACAAATATATCAGGTAACTCTAGTTTATGCGTAAGATGTATTCGTGCTATGCAAACATGAAACAAATGTCGACTATAATTTAAAAATATTAAAGACATTTTCATATTTTTATATACTTTTTTATAGACACCATGTTATATGCTTTAAACAGTTTGTTGTATAAATTCTTCTGCAAAAGGCTGTTTCTTATAGTTAATTCTGTGATTGTGATATCATATTAATTTTGAGTTACTAAATTGGTTTTTGCTAACGACACTTTCAAGGACTGTGTTAAAGGATCAATTTACTACAACTGATTTTTTATGAATTTGACTAAACCGACCAATCAAGTGTTGATTTTCTATCAACTTTTTTTCGGAATTGCATCTGTGTTTTTTTAGGATTCGATGAATTTGACTAAACCGACCATCCATTCATGTAATGAAAATGTTTCTCTTAACCGAAACTCTTGAAGCTAAGTAGTACAAACCATCCATTCATGGAATGAAAATAATTAGAGTTGTTATTAGCAAATTGAACTTATTTTTATAAATTATCCTCTAGTAGTACAAACCATCCAAAGTTCCTGGTGTCTTAAAAATCTTGAAGCTAAGTGAAACTGAGCTATTCTCCTCATCGTTTCAATTATTTCACTAACCATTTCCAAATATGTGCTTACGGAGATCAAAGATATAAATATCTAATAAAAAGATTGAGTGTCTTATACTATATGATTTGATGATTATTTATTCAATGTCAACATCATTTCTATAAACTGGTTTCAAGGGGTATTACATGGTTAGTTACTAGAAACCACGGCAAGAAGCTAGAAAAAACAATGAGAACGAGAAAACTATACTAAAACACCAAACCTAGAAATATAACACCTACATTTACCTTCCCTAGCGATAATACCATCAAGGCACGCATAGAAAACACCTAATAAACATCATCGAGACATATAAAGCATCTCAAAATTTGTAGACAAAAAAAGTAAAATAAACCTCTTAAACGCTTATAATATCACCTCATATCCGAAGTCCTCCATAATTTCATCAAACCAACCCAACAACACCATTTTAGTCATACACAAAAAGTTTTGTGTTCAAATAGAGCAGCCAAATACTCAAATAATAGTTTGCTAAAAATAAATAAATAAATAAATAAATTTAAAAAAAAAAAAAAAAAATCAAAGTAATAGACTAGTGACATAATTTATCTTGACCTTATAAAAATTTCCACATGTATCTCACTATATATACTCCTTCATTTTACTAATATAATCACAACATAACTCAAAACATTTTCTTATCAACCAAAAAGTATAGTAAAAATGGGTTCAAGCAATAACATCTCACTTGTTCTTGCTATAATTATGGCGATTTCACACTTGTCATTTGCCCAAAACCTTCCACAAGACTACATTAACGCACACAATGCAGCTCGACAGGAGGTCGGTGTGGGACCTATGGTGTGGGATGAGAATGTGGCTAGCTTTGCCCAAAACTATGCCAATCAAAGACAGGCTGATTGCCAATTGGTGCACTCACAAGACCGACAGTATGGCGAGAATATTGCATGGGGAACTGAACTCACCGGTGCAAGTGCAGTTGAATTGTGGGTTCGAGAGAAAGCCGACTATGATTACAACTCAAACACTTGCGCTCCAGGTAAGCAATGTGGACACTATACTCAAGTTGTTTGGCGTAAATCAGTTCGTCTTGGATGCGCTAGGGTCCAATGCAATAGCGGTGCATGGTTTGTGACTTGCAACTATGATCCAGCGGGTAACTTTAATGGCGAGAAACCTTATTGAAGTTGAAGATTACCTCAAAGAAAGAACGAACACTATGTACTCCCACGTAATATAACATCCAACACATGCTAGACTAAATAAATGGATGCATATTTATCTATTTTACAGTTTCAATAAATATTGATTAATTATCGTCTAAAATTATATATATATATATATATGATGATTGATGATACCCATGAACTCATTGTTTTCCTCTGAATCATCGTTATTTCACAATACCGTATTTCTGAATCCATTTGATTACTAGAGAAAGATATATCTGATAGAAGAGATACAAATATAATCAAAATCACACTATTCACTTTTGGCTCTGCTCTCCTGAAACGTACGGTTTCCATCTACTAAAAATTTTAAAAGGAATCTGATAAGAAAAAAGCAAGACAGATGATATAATTCATAAAATCAGATATCAAAAGGTATATGAAACGGAAAAGGTTTAATTGCAATACAAAAAACAAACTTACATAACACAATAATGTATAATTCACCTGATAACAAGTTTGAGTACCTGGCGATAATGGTTTGGAAATTCAGGATCAAAATCAAATAGTCAACTAAGAAACT
>LBNU01018800.1:50801-62855 GCA_014162995.1 Artemisia annua
AAGTATAGTAAAAATGGGTTCAAGCAATAACATCTCACTTGTTCTTGCTATAATTATGGCGATTTCACACTTGTCATTTGCCCAAAACCTTCCACAAGACTACATTAACGCACACAATGCAGCTCGACAGGAGGTCGGTGTGGGACCTATGGTGTGGGATGAGAATGTGGCTAGCTTTGCCCAAAACTATGCCAATCAAAGACAGGCTGATTGCCAATTGGTGCACTCACAAGACCGACAGTATGGCGAGAATATTGCATGGGGAACTGAACTCACCGGTGCAAGTGCAGTTGAATTGTGGGTTCGAGAGAAAGCCGACTATGATTACAACTCAAACACTTGCGCTCCAGGTAAGCAATGTGGACACTATACTCAAGTTGTTTGGCGTAAATCAGTTCGTCTTGGATGCGCTAGGGTCCAATGCAATAGCGGTGCATGGTTTGTGACTTGCAACTATGATCCAGCGGGTAACTTTAATGGCGAGAAACCTTATTGAAGTTGAAGATTACCTCAAAGAAAGAACGAACACTATGTACTCCCACGTAATATAACATCCAACACATGCTAGACTAAATAAATGGATGCATATTTATCTATTTTACAGTTTCAATAAATATTGATTATCGTCTAAAAATTATATATATATGATGATTGATGATACCCATGAACTCATTGTTTTCCTCTATCTGAATCATCGTTATTTCACAATACCGTATTTCTGAATCCATTTGATTCCTAGAGAAAGATATATCTGATAGAAGAGATACAAATATAATCAAAATCACACTATTCAGTTTTGGCTCTGCTCTCCTGAAACGTACGGGTTCCATCTACTAAAAATTTTAAAAGGAATCTGATAAGAAAAAAGCAAGACAGATGATATAATCTTTTATATATTAAAAGAATTACATCATTTCGGAGTTTTTCTGACAAAACAATCTTAGTGGAAAAATAATTAGACCAATAAGAATGCTCGATTTTAACACATAGGCAAAATCGAGCAATATGATTGGCCAATAAAAAGTCAAAATTGAATTGATTTTGGTCAAACTTTAATAAATTTGGTGGAGATTTGATTAAGGAAAAAAAACACATAAAAATATAGGTGTCAAATTTATGAAAATAAAAACTTAAAAAAAAGAGGAGGTAATTAATAAAACATTAGTAGTTGAATTTTAAATATATTATATGGAGTTAAGTGTAAAATTATAAATCTTCATGTTTTTTTATTACTTCAGACAATAAACAAATAACCCATTACACTTTATACCCCCTACACTTTATAATATAAACTTTGTTTACAATTACATGAGTATTAGTATTGTAAAAACATGATATCAATAGTTAAAGTTAAACAACAACATCAACATTAACATATATGTCAGGTAAACAAAGTTAAATCTTTCATCCAATAAAATTTTTACAGAATATTAATTGATATTAATACAATAATGAAAAACTCATGCATACTTATTAGTTGTACTTATATCATAATTTTCACGGGTAAATTCTTATATATCTATATAATAAACAAAAAATTTAAAATAAATTTGATTTATGTGTAAACCCATGTGATCAAAGAACCTTTGGCCCAATAACATTATAAGTAGGATAACACGAGTTCTTATTTATATTTAACGTACATAGTAAAAAAATTGATATTAATACATAATGGAAACTCATGATACTTATTAGTTGTACTTATATCATAATTTTCAAGGGTAAATTCTTATATATCCATATAATAAACAAAAAATTTTAAAAATAATTTAATTTATGTGTAAACCCATGTGATCAAAGAACCTTTGGCCCAATAACATTATAAGAAGACACGCTCAAGAATCCAATACAAGGTCGATGCCACGGTTATATTTACAATTTCTGCTAACTATTTTTGTTACTTTCGCACATGTTGATGCTCTAACTTTTTAAAATATACATAAGATTTTTTATTTTTTAAACGATAGTACTATATAATTAATTTTTTCTGGAAAAACCCGTGCGTGCGCGGGTATTATAACTAGTTCATAAAATCAGATATCAAAAGGTATATGAAACGGAATAGGTTTGATTGCAATACACAAAACAAACTTACATAACACAATAATGTATAATTCACCTGATAACAAGTTTGAGTACCCGGCGATAATGGTTTGGAAATTCAGGATCAAAATCAAATAGTCAACTAAGAAACTTATTTCTGTCAAATATAATTAGGTATATTTCCATGTACGTACATTGAACTTTTCGTGATATGTAAAGTCTAAGTCCCATATAGATACGAACTAAATTACAACTCTTTGTGTTCTCGCGTTTTCTTTCTGTTCTCTCGTTTTGTGTGGAGAGAAGAGAAGTGTAAAGGACGGCCGGAAACTGGGTCAAATTTTCTCTCGGACTTTTACACCCTAATTGGAAAGATTTGGAGAGAAAGCTAAAATTATATGTATTTCTCTCTTCTTTTCTCTCATTATTTTCTACTCCATTTTCATTCATATTAGAACTCGGGGAAAAAGTGTAGATACGAGAAGAAGAGAATGAGATGGCCACACTTACACCAATAATTACAAGCGGAAGTTACCTAAGACTTATTTAGCAAGACCAGGGCAGCATGTCTCAAATTCTAAAAGTGAAAAAGTGCAATATTTTTTTTTTTTTCCCCATAGTTTCTATGCTGCAGGGGTGACAAATGCTATCATTGTAATTGTATATAAGTCATCACAATAAAGCCACAATCAATGCATCATCTTATTCTCCCATATTAAGAAAATTAGAAAACTACTATAAAGTAACTTATTTAAGAAACTCACCTATGGTATTATTAAAACGATAAACTCCTTGTACCATGTTAACCTCTGATGGTTTTCGTCATATGACCGGCTTGCAAAGAATTATGAGCCTAGAATTACAGATGTCTTTAAAAAATATTTTTCCTATCAATTAAATCAGCCAATGTAGTTTCAAAAGTATATGACAAGGTAATTTAATGAACTTAATGCGCAACTAGCATGGTTTCGGTGTCAAGTCTCACATGCTCTAAATGCATATAAGGAAGGCAGGTACTACAGTAACTAATCTTGTAACTAAACCAGAGTCTAGGGCTGGCATAACAGGTCACACGAACCTGTTAAGGTCAAACACGAACACGACCTGTTAACTAATCGTGTCATTTTTCTCAAAAACGAACACAACACGAAAATTAACAGGTGCACCTGTTAAAAACCTGTTAACATGCATATTATAAAAGTCTTGACTAAACTTTAAAAAAAAAAACCTTAACAATACAAAAGCTCTTACAAATCTTAACTAATACATAATGATAATAATCCTTAACATTACAAAAGTTCATAAAACTCTTAATAATACAAAATTAGTAATTCAATGATTAGAACAAAACATATAAAATAAAAATAACAAAAATCCTTAACAGGTCATAACAGGTCTTAACAGGTCTGACCTGTTAAGACACGAATATTAACTGGTCTTAACAGGTCCAACCTGTTAAGACACGAAATCTGTTAAGGTCAAACACGAAACCTGTTAAGAACAGGTCGTATCGTGTCGTGTTCACAGGTTTCGTGTCAAAGTTGCCAGCTCTACTAGAGTCCTGTTATTATTAAGAAAACATGCTCTATTTGTTAGTAGTGCCATATACAATATGATTTTTTAGTACCGGATATATTGGACTCTGATTATTTGATGCAGAATCCATATAGAGTCTGGTTTTTTTATAAATAAAATCAGGCATTTCTAGGGGCTTCTTTTACCGAAGGGTAGTAGTGGCTAATGTAATTACCATGTTCATTTCATTTTATTCAATCTAATCCACATGCCTATCAATATAAATTTTCTGTGAACCTAATAATCTCGTTCTAATGCTTCTTATGTAATATTATAAACACGAAGGACCAATAGTGTTAGTTAGATAGTTAGTAACCGAAAAGTAGTTATTGGCGGTTACAGAAGTTAGTTACAAGTTAGTTAGAATCGGTTATTACCGAAGGGACATGTTGGTTCAATCATACCGATTGGAACCATATATATATATATGTGTGTAAATACTCGATACAATGGTTAGACAATATATACTTATTCATATTTTGCTTTGCAACTCATATACATTCGACTAGATTTGGGACAACATTTGGCATCAAGAGCAAGTGGTTTAACGCGACTTTGTTTCTGGATACAAAGAACATACTTAACGAGAAGGTCATAAGAAGAATATGCTGAAAACATCCTTGGTTTTTAGTTGGAGCGATTTGTTTTCTTTTTCTTCCAAAGAAGACAACGGTTTTGAATAAGGATAGACGCAAAAAAGATAGTGCACAATCTGTTTTGCGTAGGGGGTTGCAAACGTTCACATCAAACGATATTGGTGGGACAAAACTTGGTTGGTAACAACGAAGGGAAGGAAGGAAACTCTTTGTCGTATACAAGGAGACATGAAACAAAGAGTAGGAAGCGCTAAGGTTCTCTTTTGTGTTTGCTGTTAACGCGACACAGGAAAGGAGAAAACATACACACATTGTTTGGTTACAAAACGAGTGGGAAGGAAGCTTTGTGAAACCGGTTAAAATAAAACACAAAGTAGAAGAAAACGCGGGGTATAACGCGGGAACGTTGTTGTGGAAAAGATTTGAAACGTATACGTGTAACAAGAAGGATAAAAAGGAGTACTCAAGGAAAAGTTTAGTGTGGAATACGTGTCGGACGACACAAGGGAAAACAACAACGAAAATCAGAAACAATTTGAAAGTTTGTTTCGGTGTAGGTTACCAAGATTGGTACCAAATTTGTGTGTAGGAAGGTTATTTATTTCGAGGAAAAAAAAGAAGAAGACAACGCTTGGAAACATTGGGGAAACGAGATCAACACAACACACAAGGAAGGGAATAAATCAACGTGTAGTGTGGTATACTAAGGAAAAGGAAGAAAGGTTTTGCTTTCGGATTGTTGATACAAAATCATTTCGAAAAAAAACAGAAAGGAGATCGTAGGTTTTGTTTTTGGCTCGTTGGAAGAATAACAATTCGACACACAAAAAAAGGAAAGACCGTGGTGTTTTTGGTTCGAAGCAAATATTTCGAAGACAAAAAGAAAAAGCCGAGGGTCTGTTTGGGTTTGTGTACGAGTCGGATTGGTAATAAAGGAAGCAACGAGGCAAGGGGAATCAAAGGGAACGACGTGGGAATAACAACAAATGTATTACTAACGAGACAAAGGGAATTCACTTGTGTTTAACACAAAATATCGAGGTCACAAGTTACAACTTTTCTGGATTTCTATTATATTTAGAATAGTATAGAATAATTAATTTTGTACTATTAGGAAATCCCGAGAACTATTATTGATCCCGTATTACTATGATCCCCGGAAACTATTTATATTCCCATATTAGTAGATATACCATACTAGATAAAAATTCCCATACGTACTAGAAGGTGAAGATAATAAGCACTTTTAAGATGGCCGGTGACGATGCAACAAACACATCGATCAACTACACTAAAACCTGTAACACCTATTGCACAATATCAATGCCCTAAATTGAAAAACACAAACTACACGGTATGGGCTATACAAATCAAGGTTATACTAGAGGCACAAGGTTTATGGGAGACAATAGAACCTAAGAAAAACACGCAAGTAGATGATAAAAAGGATAAGGCAACGACGGCCTTTCTATATCAAGCGTTGACCGAAGATGTAATTTTACAAGTAGCGGGATGTAAAACGGCTAAGGAATTATGGGAATCATTGAAGAAAAGACATGTTGGAGAAGAAAGAGTGCAGCAAGCACGGTTACAATCATTGATGATTGGGTTTAACTCACTTCAGATGAAGGAAGATGATATGGTAGATACGTTTACGGATAAATTAAACGGTTATGCTACTAAGGCAAAAGAACTAGGGAAAACTTTGGATGAATCACTTTTATTACGAAAACTATTAGATTCCACACCAGATATGTTCATTCAGATAGTAGCATCCATAGAACAAACAAGTGATCTTGACGACATCTCCCCAGATGGGATCACTGGAAAACTCAAGGCGTTCGAGGAAAGGATAAAGCTCCGGAAAGGAGGTCAAGTTGAAAGCCAGGAGAACTTACTATGCACATGGCGAACACTCGGGAAAAGGAAGGAGTTTTAGTAAACATGGAGGTAGATCAAATTTTTCATGAGGAAACTGGCAGAATAACAGAAATAGGAATAACTCACAAAGAGGGAACTCAAATCACAAAGGAAATTCAAATAGGAATAAAAGTGAGTGGGATTTGAGTAAAGTACGATGTTTCAAGTGTCAGAAACTTGGACATCTTAAGAAAGATTATAGAGGAATATCGACAACTTAGGAACAGTCAAACCTTATCTTAGAGGACGATGAACCATCACTATTAATGACTACACACGAAACCGAACACGAGGAAGTGTTGTTGAATGAAGGCAAAATTTAACCAGGAAAATATGCTTTAGTGGATGCAAGCATATGGTATTTAGATAATGGTGCAAGTAACCATATGACGGGAACCAATAGTCATTTTAGGGATATTAATGAAAGCGTAACAGGACGAGTACGTTTTGGAGATGGATCGTATTTACAGATAAAGGGTAGAGGCTCTATATTGTTAGGTTGTAGAAACCAAGAACAGAAGATAGTATCGGATGTATACTATATACCAAACCTCAAGAGCANAAGCATATGGTATTTAGATAATGGTGCAAGTAACCATATGACGGGAACCAATAGTCATTTTAGGGATATTAATGAAAGCGTAACAGGACGAGTACGTTTTGGAGATGGATCGTATTTACAGATAAAGGGTAGAGGCTCTATATTGTTAGGTTGTAGAAACCAAGAACAGAAGATAGTATCGGATGTATACTATATACCAAACCTCAAGAGCAACATACTTAGTCTAGGACAACTTACGAAGATAGGTTGTAAGGTCATAATGGACGAAAACAAATTGACTTTATATGATAAGAGCAAGAAGTTGTTGATGAAGGTAGAAAGATCTAAGAATCGACTTTACAATATTAGATTACCAATAGACACACTTATATGTCTCTTAGAAAATGTAGATAACCAAGCATGGGTATGGCATGCTAGATTAGGTCATTTGAACTTTGACGATATCAACAAGATGACTAGGAAAGGTCTGGTGGAAGGAATACCAAGAATAACTCATGCCGGACAGATTTGTGATGCATGTTTATTAGGAAAACACAGTAGAACACCATTTCCAAACCAAGCTAAATTCAGATCAAAGAACCCATTGGACTTAGTATATGGAGACCTCTGTGGTCCTATAAGTCCAGCAACACACTTTGGCAAGAAACTCATATTCTTGTTAGTGGACGATTGTACACGTTTCATGTGGGCCTACTTTCTAACGTCAAAAGATCAGGCATTTAGTACTTTCAAGGAATTTAGACAGCAGATAGAAATGGAAATGAGAATGAAATTAAGGATGCTAAGAACAGATAGAGGAGGTGAATTTACAACAAATGAACTCACCAAGTACTGTAAAGAGAATGGAATAGCACGACAGTTGGCAGCACCTTACTCACCACAACAGAATGGAGTAGTGGAGAGAAGAAATAGGACAGTGTTATCAACTACGAGGAGTATGATGAAAGCGATGAAGTTACCCTTAACTTTTTTTTTGGGGGGGGGGAAGCAGTTAAACATGCAATTTACATACTCAATAGGGTACCTACAAGAACCCTGGTATCTAAAACTCCATATGAGGCACTCTACAACAGAAAACCAAACCTGGAAAATCTATGAATATTCGGATGCACAGCTTATGCGAAGATAACAATACCTCACTTAAAGAAGCTGGATGACAGAAGCATACCAATGATTTACTTAGGAGTAGAGGAAGGATCAAAGGCATGTAGGTTATATGATCCAATAGCAAAGAAGAAACACGTTAGTAAGGATGTTAAGTTTATGGAAACGAAATCGTGGGATTGGGATAAAGATGGAGAAGATATGAGTACACAAGACACATTTTGGGCTAGTTTTGTGGTAGAAGGAGTTGACAATGAAAATGCTACACCAGTCAACATAGATATCAATGATAATATTGATAATACGTATCAGGAACCGGATCCAATACCAGATCCAGTTTCACCAGTCACACCACCAACGTACAATTACAACCCTAACTCAGAAGAAGAAGAAGAAGAAGCTACTTTTAGCTCATTAGGAAGCTCAGATCAGAGATATGATGATAAACCGGTACGAGGTTTAAAAAATATAACGAAAATCTACCAAAATGCATGTGAAGTAGAAGCAACAAGCTTATTTTTCACAGAAGAGGAACCCCGTAACTACAAGGAAGCATCGGTAGACAAGAAATGGATTGAGGCCATGGAGATTGAATTGGATTCAATCAACAAGAATAATACATGGACTCTTACTACATTGCCAGCAAATCAGAAGGCAATAGGACTTAAATGGGTTTTCAAAACCAAGAGGGATACAAAAGGAAAGATCATCAGATATAAGGCACTGTTAGTAGCAAAAGGTTATGTACAAGAACAAGGAATAGACTTCGATGAAGTATTTGCACCAGTTGCTAGGATAGAGACAGTTCGGTTAATATTAGCATTAGCAGCATATCATGGTTGGCAAGTACACCACTTAGAAGTAATATCAGCATTTTTACATGGAGATTTGAAGGAAGAAGTCTACGTTACACAACATGAATGATTTGTTTAACAAGGAAATTCATGGAAAGTCTATAAGCTTATTAAAGCATTATACGGCTTAAGACAAGCACCACGAGCTTGGAATGTGAAGCTTGATCAAACTTTAAAGTCATTAGATTTTATGAAGTGTAATCTCGAACAACCAGTTTATATAAAGAGAAGCAAGACTTCTACGATTATAGTTGGATTTTATGTAGATGATTTGATAATCACGGGCACTCCAAAGAAGGAAATAGAAGTATTTAAATCCCAGATGGAAGAAAAATTTGAAATGAGCGACTTAGGATTGTTAGCTTATTACCTTTGGATCAAAGTTATACAAACAGGAGGAGAAATAACAATCAAGCAGACATGTTATATTAACAAGATCTTGAAGGAAACAAGTATGACGGATAGTAATGATACGAAGATACCAATGGATCCCGGTATTAAGTTGGTCAAGGCGGAAGATGGAAACTCAGTTGACGCAACTTACTACAGAAGCTTAATTGGAAGTCTCAGGTACTTACTGCATACAAGACCAGATCTTAGTTACTCAGTCAGACTACTCAGCAGATTCATGCAAGACCTGAAGGATCATCACCTGCAGGCGGTAAAGCAAGTAATCCGATATATCAAAGGAACAAAGGAGCATGGCATAATATACAAGAAAGAAGGCGGCTGCAAGATTACAGGTTACAGCGACAGTAGTTATGGAATCAACACTGATCAAGGAAAAGGAACTACTGGTATAGTATTTTATTTTGGAGAGTCACCTATTACCTGGTGTACTCAGAAGCAACCAACAACGGCGCTATCATCATGTGAATCAGAATTCATGGCGGCTACTGCAGCAGCATGTTAAGCCTTATGGATAAAACGACTACTTAGTGAATTAACTGGATGGGAAGAGAAAAGGATAACGTTGAAGGTGGATAACATTTCAGCAATAGCACTCGTCAAGAACCTAGTTTTTCATGGAAGAAGCAAGCACATTGATATTCGCTATCATTTCATTCGGGAATGCGTAGAGAATGGGCACATCAATGTGGAACATGTCAGCGGAGAACTACAAAGAGTATATATTCTAACGAAGGCTCTACCAAGATTGAAGTTCGTAACAATGCGACAAATGCTCGGAGTTCAAGATTTAGGACGAAGCAACGATCAAGATTAAAGAGGAGAATGAGAACCTAATAATCTCGTTCTAATGCTTCTTACGTAATATTATAAACACGAAGGACCAATAGTGTTAGTTAGATAGTTAGTAACCGAAAAGTAGTTATTGGCGGTTACAGAAGTTAGTTACAAGTTAGTTAGAATCGGTTATTACCGAAGGGACATGTTGGTTCAATCATACCGATTGGAACCATATATATATATATGTGTGTAAATACTCGATACAATGGTTAGACAATATCTACGTATTCATATTTTGCTTTGCAACTCATATACATTCGACTAGATTTGGGACAACATTTTCTTCCTTGATCAGTTTTATTATGTTACATGTCTACGAGCAAATTAGATTAAGATATAATTTCCATGTCATATATTTTCAAATTTCTCATTTTATAAACCTATTACCATTATGCTTAAACTTGTTAAAACTTTATAACTTGATGAGGTATTAAATGAGTTACATGTATTTAATTGCAATGAAAAGGTCTATGAACTTAGACCTATTTCATTCCATGTCATCATAAATCTCATTTCATTATAGTGACTCAATTTAAAAACATCTTCTAATGTTATAAACCTTTTCATGAACCTTTTATAGTGGATGCCTAAGGTTGCAACCCAATGCTTTAAGCTGAATATATGCTATATGCTAAATTATGGTTTGTAATCAAACTCCACATCATAATTCAAAAAAATTGCAACTTCTGAAAACTTCTGAAAACTTCACTAGTTAACTACGTTTAGTATTTAGGTATGTTGGTTATTCTACCTAAACTTGGAGTTAAAGAAGAAAATTTGCAACTTTTTGCTTCAGTTACCATATATGTATCTCTTCTAACATGTTCACGTCATTTTCTCCCTATAAATACCATTTTTTCAGTAAATGTAAACAAATTGCTAAACCCTAATAATATAACAAAGCAATATGAGGTGCCAAGATTACTTGTTACTATGTTGTGTTATATCTCTAGCAACTCTAAATTTCACTCATGCTCATAATGCACCAGAAGACTATGTGAATGCCCACAATGAAGTTCGAAGAAAAGTTGGTGTGGGGCTTTTGAAGTGGGATGCAACGGTGGCAAAATTTGCAGAAAGCTATGCCAATCAAAGGAAGGATTGTGCCCTTCGACATTCACATAATCCCAAATATGGTGAGAATATTGCCTGGGGTTCAGGACAGTTCTCAGGTTTGGAAGCAGTGAAGTTATGGGTTGATGAGAAGGTCGATTATGATTACAATTCAAACTCCTGCAAATTTTTGAAGATGTGTGGGCATTATACTCAAGTGGTTTGGAAAAACTCGAGCCGAATTGGTTGTGCTAGGGTTAAGTGTGTGAATGATGCATATTTTGTGACTTGCAATTATGAACCTCCGGGAAACTACATTGGCGAGAAACCTTACTAATCTACGAATATGAATGTATCGTAAGTGATGATTTGCTCATGCAACTAAAATGTGTTGGTCAAAAATGTTAAATGGGTTTATGTAATAAGTGCCCAAAAGGCACTAGCTACTAGCTAGTAAGCATGTTAAGTTGTAACTGAAGCTCGAAAGTTTCTTTTAATTAAAATAAAAATCTATTTTAATTAATACACATTAATCTAACTAAGCTTGTAATTTCCCTTCGACAAATTTGTATAGCTTAAAGACGTTTAACAAAAAGATTTTTTTGCGCCCTTAAGCACATGTTAATTAATTGTACCAAAAGACGTTCAACAGATATACCAAGAATAGTGTGCTACACAACTTCTTAATCTTGTTTTACAACTCCATATTTAGCTCTGCAAGAACCACCGATGCTACTGTATATTTATATTTTCATTTTTAGAAGCTTCTTCCTAATGTTTAGGAATTAATCTAGGTAGTTTTCCATATCCACTCTAAATCTCGTTGATCTTCCTTAATTTTTGCTTCTTCTTATATTTCACTTCACTAGTTATAATACCTGTGCACGCACAAGGTTTTTAAAATTTCGTTTCGATTATGTATTATTATCGATTAAGAAATGAATCACAAAGAGGTTAACACATAAATTATAAGTATAGAAGAATGGTTGTATCTCACATCCGTGACTACCAACTCAATAACATTATCGCAGTATAGTAACGTAATAACCTGATTAAAAACCATATATTCTTGCTTAATAATTCTCATGTACATACTTTA
>LBNU01018800.1:63393-74393 GCA_014162995.1 Artemisia annua
CGGAGATTGTGTCAGCTGGGGTATTACTTCATATTTCCTAGTTCAAGTTTACAGAAAACGACTCTAAAATGAGACGTTTTGAAAAATTATCATTCGATAAATATCGAGAGTTTACAAAGAGGTCCCCCCACAAGTTGACAAAATGACAACATTGAAAGTTTAAGTTTTCGAAGATAATATAAGCATTGTCTCAAATTGTTTTTCGTGGCGCTTCAACATGCCAGCTAATTCCGTTTCGACGAGAAAAACAGCTAAAAGTGTCAACAACCGGGTTGGTGAGTTCATGAGAGTTTAGTGAAATAGAATAGATTAGTGAAGGTTTCCAGCGAAGGCATTGTAATCCACCGGTTTCCAAGTCTCGCTAATAACAAGACTGCCACTGTGTGTTTACAACCCCTGCCAAACATGATTTGGTTAGTAACAATGTAATATTTGAGCCAAAAGTCAAAGTATAGTGTAAATATGCACCAATGTAATGTAGGGTTGCATGCCAATACCCAGGCAATGCCTGATCCCATACCGTGAAATGTAGGTAATCCACAACATACCTAATGAAATGTAGGGAACAGCACATACCTATGAATGTAGGTATCACATACCGTATGAAAAGATAGGTGGTTACGCACCATGTAAGAGTATCATGCCATAGCCCGAGCAATGTAGGTACTCTAACCATGAAATGTAGGTGGTTACGCACCATGGTAATGTAGGTATCAATGCATAAGCCGAGCAAGTGTAAGGGGTATCTCTATACCCATGAAATGTAGGTGGTTTACGCACCCAATCGTACTGTAGGGTATCATCAATACCGGCATGTAGGTATCTCTATACCCATGAAAATGTAGGTGGTTACGGACCCAATGAAATGTAAGGTTGTAAATGTATAGACACGTAAATTCGTTTGAATAAACAAAGAAACATTGAGTAAGGCAATTGTGTTTAAGTAAGCAAGTACATGTTCAAATAAAAAAGTATTGGCATTCATAGTAAAAACGAGCATGGTATTTCACCCAAAACAGTTATGAATAAGTTAAATAGGGGGCATGAACTCACGCGTAGTAAATCAGTAGTATTTTTAATACAACAGATGTGTTATGGCAAACACGATCACTTTACGATACTCTACGAGAAGGCATAGTGATCCGTCTTAATATAATGTACAATATGAGTGTACAAGTATATGTAAGTCATTGACTTTGATTAAGAGTTGGTACATATGTCATAAGTTGTGTAAAAGGGTGAATTAAATGATCAAGTCTCTATACAAATTTTCGGTGTCAATCAACTCAAGTTAGCGTGCGGCCTAGACACACAACTTGAGACAAACAAGCTATAGCCGTTGTTATGTCTCGGCTTAAGAAGGCATTTAGGAAACATCCTTGGCTTAGCTTGGCATGTGTCTTAGCCTCAAGAGGTCAAAAACGCATAACAGACTCTCGAGTCATGATTACTTTTTAGTCTTAAGCGGTCTAGCTGGTGTTTGCAAGTTTATAGCCTGCGTTTTTCACTTTCTGTGCAACGTGCTGCCTGAGTTTTTAGTATAAAAAGTCATTCTGAGCAACTTTCATGTTACACTTTCGACAATTCGGACAGAAAAGGGTCGAATCGCGATTTATGAATCAGATCAGAAACTAGTTGTTTTGGCACCAAATTATCTTCTACATAAATCTCTACTTTACAGCATGAACTTTTTAACACAAGCCCTTTTTAAGTGCTTCAAAGCTCAAGTTCTAGTTTTTACTTCTCTAATCGCTTTCTAAAGTCATTCAAATTCATGGTTCATGGTTTCATGTCAAGCTTAACAATGATTACTAGTTATACACTAGTGCCACAAAAAGGTTTCTAAACAAGTTAAATTATGTTTTTCTTTAAATATGTACAACATCATATGCATGTCACAGTACATAGAAATTGTACAACATGTAATACTACATCAAAATGAATGAGAAGGCTTGAAAAAACCACGCGGCCTGCGACAATTTTAGGGGTGTTACATTTAAATATATACTAATACTCGTGTAATTTTAAACAAAGTTCATATTATAAAGTATAAAGGATATAAAGTGTAAGGGGTTATTTGTGTTTTTTCTAAAGTTATTAAAAACACATGAAAACTTTTAATTTTACACTTAGCTCCATATATTTTATTTAAAATTCAACCACCAAAGTTTTATTAATTACTTCATCTTTTTTTTAAGTTTTTGTTTTCATAAATTTGACACCTATATTTTTATGCATTTTTTTCTTAACCAAATTTCTCCACCAAATTTATTAAGTTTGACTAAAATCAATTTAATTTTGACTTTCTATTTACCAATCATATTGCTCTATTTCGCCTACGGGCAAAACCGAGCTCTCCTATTGGTCTATTTTTTTTTCAATGAGAAGAGTTTTGTAAAAATACTCCAAAATAATGTAATTCTTTTATTATATAAAAGATTAATAACCACATTGTGTTATGGTATATATTCCATAAATTCATGCTGGTAACGGTATATAATCTCACGCCGAAGAAATTTGAAATACTTTGCAAAATCAACTTATTATTGTAAGATGAGGGATTATAGGCATGATATCGTTCTAGTATTTGCTATATTCATGGTAATTTTATGTTCCACTCATGCCCACGATGATGAACGACAAGCCTTTGTCGATGCCCATAATCGAATTAGGAAAAAGATGGGTTTGCCTCTAATGTGTTGGGACGAAAAAGTGGCTAAACATTCAAAAAAATTTGCGCAAGAAAGAAAGGATATGATTGTGCGATGATACACTCAAAATCTGGAATATATGGTGAGAATTTGGCCGCCGGGGGAGACCTCAATGCTACAAGTGCGGTAAACCGTTGGATAGCAGAGAAAGATAACTACGATTACAAAACAAACACTTGTCGTGAAGGGAAGATGTATGGTCATTATACTCAAGTGGTGTGGAAGACCTCGGTTAGACTCCGATGTGCTAAGGTTATGTGCACCAATAATCTTTGTTGGTGGATCATTTGCAATTATGATCCACCTGGGAATTATATTGACACAAAACCTTGCTAAAGTTGAAGAAAATTTCTCGTACATGTTGTGTAGATAGAAATGAAAACATATGATTTTTATGTTCGCGTCTTCTTGATGTAATAAATATAAACATTTCTGTTTTCTTATTCGATGTTTAGTCTAAATATTATGGTGGTTAGAAAAGTAAGCGAGCAAAATGTTAGAGTTCGGTGTTCGATCAATGCTAGTTCTTCCAAAATAATTTACTAAAACGTACCCATAATTATTCGTGTTCCTAAGGAAGTTTCTAAGAATGCTAGTGGCCCTAATGTGCACGCCGCTCAAGATCAACCGGTTAATCAAGCAAAGAGTGGTGTGCATACTCCTAATAAGTTTATTCATGATGATTTAAGTGATATCATCACTAAGAACCCATTTGGTGCTCTTAGTGATGAGGTGACCAGTTCTGAATTAGGGCCTGAGGTTGTACCGTCGCTAGGGGAGTAAAGCGGGCATGTAATGGAGATTGATAGTGACCATGAGGTTGATGAGTCTATTGAGTTTGGAAAACCAAGTACCCCTATTGCCGAGAAAATTGATAAGCTTGAAAAGCTTATTATTGATGGGAAAGGAACGCTTGTGGATGATAATGGAAAACCTGTTCCGGTGGTTGATGGTCCTAATAAGGGAAACCCATTCTCTAAGGTGGGTGATGTGGTTGTCTCTGATAGTGATGATGAGGTTTTTGAGCCAAACGATCCTATGAATAATTACTTGTCATCAGCAGGAGGACATAACGAGCTTGAAGGTTATTTTTCTGATGATTATGCTGCCCAGGTCCTTGACTTACCTGGGCAATTGGAGGAATATAACAAGCTATTCGATTTTCAGGTTCAAGGCAGTTCGACGAAGTAATCCATTTTGTGGATTTGTCTAAGTGTTTTACATGTTTTTTTNTGAAGGTTATTTTTCTGATGATTATGCTGCCCAGGTCCTTGACTTACCTGGGCAATTGGAGGAATATAACAAGCTATTCGATTTTCAGGTTCAAGGCAGTTCGACGAAGTAATCCATTTTGTGGATTTGTCTAAGTGTTTTACATGTTTTTTTTTTTCTTTTCATGGTTGTTCTAGTTGTTGGTAGCTAGTTGATCATTTGTGGCATGTCATAAATGATCTAGTGGTTGTTCAAGCGGTTGCTTGAGGTTAATGTGGTATTTCAGCCACATTCCATTGTACTTTAAACATTTCTCTGGTTAATATATTTTGCCAGGGTGGAGATCCCTTTACCCAAAAAAATAATTATTCGTGTTCTATATCAGCCTTTATTCCAGTTGAATAAGTTCATGTTTGCACGAGCGTGAGAAACTGAAAAACCAACTTTAAAATAATAATAATAATAATAATAATAATAATAATAATAATAATAGTAATAATAATAATAATAATAATAAGCTTCTCCGACATACCGGTATTGTGACTTCTGGCCCTTCTTTTGATGATGCTTTATGTACTTTTAATGCGAAAATGGATATGGACCTTTTGAGTAACCCAAGTGAGATCGTTGCCCCCAACTCATGAAGAAATTGGCAGATATACATTTCGCACGGGTTACCCAAACGGCTGAATCCACCTTTCGCCTATCTTCTCGACAGATGGCGTTATGGAATTCGCAAAAGGAGGACTACACTTCAGATTGGCTTAGAGTGGTTCCAATATCTGGATTAGGACAGACTATGAACGCCAGGACTTACCGATGTGTTGTGCTATCGGCTAGGTGTTCCCCTATTTTCTGCTCAGATGCCTTGTTCAGTTTGTTCCAAGGTCTTTACTGGGGATATTTTTGGGGACCATGCTGTATCGTGCGCGGGTATTATTGGTATTAAACATCGGCATAATGTTGTGCGTGATGTTCTTGTTGACGTATGTTCTCGGTCTGGGATTTCGGCACGTAAGGAGGTTGATATTGGGCTTATTGGGGAAAGGGACAAACCCTTACGTCCAGCTGACATGTTACTTTACTCATTGGATGGTGGGCTTGATGTATGTGTTGATCTGACAGGGTCATCGCCCTTGACGCAAACTGGTATGGTTGATTTTGTGCCGGGTCGTGCGGTGATTGAAGCCACACAACGTAAACGCGTCAAGTACGAGGCTAAATGCTCGGATATGGGATATGGGTTTCTCCCCTTTTCATTCTCTTCTTTTGGAGAACTTGAGAAGGATGCGGTGGCATTACTAAAACGTATCCGAAGATTCTCGGTGGCTCAAGACATTGGAGCACTTGCTGCTGCTCATATTTTTAGTAGGGTTAGCTTCGCTATAGCTAGAGGTGTGGGGGCTCAGATTATTTCTCGGCTCCCCACTAATTACTTGTAAATTCTATGAGTTTCTAATAAAGTGATGTTTATATAAAAAAAAAATAAAAAATAAAAAATAAAAATAATAATAATAATAATAATAATAATAATAATAATAATAATAATAATAATAATAATAATAATAATAAGTGACGCTTTTGAATATACTCCCTCCGTCCCAAACTAATAGTCCACCTTTCTTTTTTTGGACGTCCCAATTTAATTGTCCATTACCAAAAATAGATATTGAAGTTTGATCGAGTTTACTATAGTACCCTTAATTGAAATATATATTACAAACTTTAAGAAGACATTAATTAATTAGTTAAGGGTAAAACTGTCATTCTGCAAAAAGTAAGAGAGAGAAAGCTGTAATAATTATGTTTATCTTAAACTGTGTGTTTTTTTGTCGGGGGACAATTATTTTGGGACGGAGGGAGTAGTAAATTTTGCCGACGTTCCTAGAGCACTTATGTAATTTTATGGGTAGTGACACGTTAGCAAGAGTTATTAAAATGTGACGCTTTTGAAGGTATGCTAATCATATAAATTGAAAAGAAAATGAGGTTAACGGTTGTTCAGTGGTTATTTGCATCATAATTCGCTTAGCTAGCTGGTCTTGGCAAAGCTATCTATTTGGTCATGCTAGCTACGAGATTGTTAAGCAAATATACTTGGTGAAATATTGTTAGGAGGCTACTAAAATACTATTGATCTGCTGTAACGTCTGAGTGTCTGAACATATATAAGCATGTTATGAGTTAATCTAATGTCTTAATATTATGATAAATATTACTATTTATTTATTTTTTTATTTTTTTTCCTTTTTGAAGTAGTGGTTCACGATGTTTGAGGACTTTGTCAACTAATAGTTTAGTAAATTGTCTAATGTTTAGGATCACGTTATAATGCTTTTTGGCCCAAGGTTTTTTTCTAATTAAAATGTTTTAGAACTTTATGCTCCATTAAAGTATCCGATTTCTTTGCTATCCTCTTATTCTCCCGTACAATGTGCATATCATTGTGACTTGCTTTATAATCACAACATAATTTCACCCTGTATATAAGTAACCATTTATGTCATTCATTTTCATTACAACACTCGAACCATTACCTCATATAGAAACATGGCACATTTGCGTAACATTTTGCTTGTTCTTGCTATATCATTTGCAATTCTACATTTATCACATGCTCATGAAACGTACGGGGAGCCAGGAAACACACCTGATGACTATGTTCATGCCCATAACTGTATCCGGAGAGTATTAGGTATGAAACCTTTGTGTTGGGACGATGAATTGGCTAAAGTTGCACAAGCTTGGGCCGAAACAAGGGCGCCCGATTGTAGTCTCATTCATTCTGACAGGTGCGGTGAGAATATGGCACAAGGAGCCATCAATGGTTCAATGGCAGTCCAATTGTGGCTTGATGAGAGACTTGACTATGACTACAACGAAAACAAATGCATTAAGATGTGTGGTCATTATACTCAAATCGTTTGGGCAAACTCTGAACGCGTTGGATGTGGTAGGGCTTTATGTAGCAACGGCTGGGCTTATATTATTGTTTGCAATTATGACCCTCCCGGTAACGTTGTTGGTCAGAAACCTTACTAGTTCTTAGTCACGTTTTTATGTTATTTATTCTAAAATGTTTTAATTCTTTCACGTAAGCATTAAATCCTACGAGTCATTGTCTAATAGGTTTGGTATTAGTCATTGGAGTGGAACGCTAAGTGAGTTGATGTAATGAATACTTCTAATAGTCGGAGTATCTCAGTAATAAAAGTATTTCTTTGATATATGTAAATGATAAAGAGCGATAGCTCAATGAACATTCAAACTTCTTTCGCATTCAATTATTAGTGTGTGTGTATCAAAGTAGCTTGTTTATTTCTTGAACTCTTTCGCATTCAGTTATTTGATGTTCCTTAACTAACTGCAACCATCTACATGATAAAAGATGTAGAGAAACAAAATCTCTGAATAACACTGTTATTGAATCTCAATTCAATAACAAGAACACAACAAACTGATCTTAATCAATTTTAGCTAAACAACCTAAGGAGCCCACGTTACAATTCCTTTAAAAGAGATTGAGGATGTTTCAGCTAGGTTTGCTAATACTCTGTATGGGTATTTTATTGGGAAGAGGCTTGCTTTCCCTATAGTAGAGAACTATGTTAAGAATACATGGGCAAAGTTTGGGTTGGAACGTGTTATGTTGAATAATGGATTCTTTTTGTTTCAATTCTCTACTAAGGAGGGTATGGATAAAGTGTTAGAGGCGGGGCCATGGCTGATTCGTTCGATGCCTATTTTCCTAAGTGTTTGGTCCCCTAATACTACGCTTGCTAAAGAGGAAGTTACTGCAGCACCCGTATGGCTGAAATTACTTAATGTTCCAATTGTTGCTTATACGGAGGTTGGGTTAAGCTTGATTACGACTCAAATTGGTAAGCCTATTATGTTAGATTCCTATACTAGCTCTATGTGTGTTAAGTCTTGGGGTCAGAATTCATATGCTCGTGCTCTTGTTGAAGTTTCATCTCTCGACGAGTTATTGGATCATGTGGTTGTGGCTATTCCATTCTCTAATGGGCAAGGTCATTCGTTGGTGCGTGTTGATATTGAATATGAATGGAAGCCGCCTCGTTGTACTTCATGTAAAATTTTTGATCATATTGATGCTGCATGCCCTAAGAATGTTAAACAACATAGTGTTCAGAATAATGGTGATGAGGAAGGATTTGTAGAAGCTACCAAACGAAAAGGTAAGGGTAAAGGGCCCACTCAGGTTATTGATGGAGTTCGTTTTTCGAAACCGAGGGTCACATTGAATTATCGTTGGCAGCCAGTTTCGAAAAAGAAAGTGGGTTCCGATGGAGCGTCGTCTTCAAAAGGTAATGGTACTAACAACAATGCTAGTGGTCCTAATATGCATGCTGCGCAAGATCCGGTTAATCAAGCGAAAAGTGATGTGCATACTTCTAATAAGTATATTCATGATGATCTAAGTGATATCGTCACTAAGAATCCATTTGGTTCGCTTATGGATGAGGTGACCAATTCTGAAATGGGGCCTGAGGTTGGGGTGACACAAGGGGAGCAAAGCAGTCATGTTATGGAGATTGATAGTGACAATGAGGTTGATGAGTCTATTGAGGTTGGTAAACCAAGTACCCCTATCGTCGAGAAAATTGATAAGCTTGAAAAGCTCATTATTGATGGGATAGGAACGCTTGTGGATGATAATGGGAAACCTGTTCCGGTGGTTGAGGGGATTAAGAAGGGTAATCCTTTCTCTAAGGTAGGTAATGTGGTTGTATCTGATAGTGATGATGAGGTTCTTGAGCCAGACGATCCTATGAGTAGTTACCTGTCATCAGCTGGAGGACAAAACGAGCTTGAAGGTTATTTTTCTGATGATTACGCTGCCCAGGTTCTTGATTTACCTGGGCAATTGGAGGAATTTAACAAGATGTTTGATTTTAAGGTCCAAGGCAAGTCGAGGAAGTAATATGCGATGTTGATTCGTGCATGTTTTTTCTTTCATGGTTGTTCTAGTTTTTCGTAGCTAGTTGTTCATTTATGGCATGTCATAAATGTTCTAGTGGTTGTTCAAGCGTTTGCTTGAGGTTAATGTGGTACTTCAGCCACATTCCATTGTACTTTAAAAGTTTATTTGGTTAATATATTTTACCAGGGTGGAGATCCCTTTACCCAAAAAAAATGCACCACTGCTAATCAGGTATGGATCTATCACC
This sequence comes from Artemisia annua, assembly GCA_014162995.1. Classification (NCBI taxonomy): domain Eukaryota; kingdom Viridiplantae; phylum Streptophyta; class Magnoliopsida; order Asterales; family Asteraceae; genus Artemisia; species Artemisia annua. Next base: position 72,509 of record LBNU01018800.1, read on the forward strand.
TAATTAGTGAGAGTTCTATTACAATAATAACAAAAAAATTGAATGAATGATTTGTGAGAGAGAACACTGCTTGATAACTTTTGAGAGAGAAACGATCGAGAGAGAAAATCATAAATCCGAAATGAGTTATGACTCTCTTCTTTGTCCTTTTCTTTATATTGCTGGACATTTTAGCATCTTGCGAACCAACCCCCACAACCTGAAACTTAAACACAAAGATTCAAATGAGTCCCTTAACTTAAAACCTAGAGAATGAGTCTATATTTTTAACATCCCCCTTAGTCTCATTCTGGAGCAAGTCAGCCATGTTAAGTGTATTACTTAACAACCAGTGTTGTCTTACAACAAGACTCTTTGTAAAATAGCCCAAGTCATTTGTCAAAAGTACGTGTATATGTAAAACATCTACTAAAATAAGGTATACTATAGAGTTTTACGCAGGGCCACTACTTAGACGTATTTAACCGACAGTTCCCGCAGAACCATATCAAATCACAACCCGCTAATGTAGCAATATTAGCTATTTAAGTCTATCGTTCCTCTAGATGTTATTATCCAGTCAACCAAACGGACCTAAATAACACTAGGCAAAAGATCTAGTACTATGCACTCCATGACAGGGGAGTGAGGACTGGTTAAATCCTAATAGCGCTATCCATAAGTATTAACGTCTCAATCCATGACATGGGATATAGTGAGCTAAAAGTAGTGTGTCAAACCACAACAAAAAACAACACATAAGTCAAAATATAGTTCAAAAGCAAGTCATAAGTTCAAGAAAGGTAAAAGAGTTCAAAATATGCCAAAGAGTTCAAATAGTTCATATGCTTCAAATAATCACAAGTTCATAAATATTTCAAGTAAAAATACTTGATCACGATTTCCACCCCAAAAATAAGTAAAAACCGTAAAAAAGAGGGGATGTGAGAAAACTCACCTTAGTAAGGTAGTTTACTAGCATGAGAATGAAAATGACCAAATACGTCCCAGGAACCCAACGAACGCGTGTCTCTACCAATGACCTATAATAAGTAATATGACATTTATTATACTCTTAACGATATGCTCGGACATGTCAACGAAGAATAATAAGTCAAAAATACTAGTTTCATCATAAAATAACACGGTTGTACTTTTAAACTTAATATTTCAAATCTTTCCCGTTTTTTAAGTCATAACGGGCAACTGATTCACCAAGTTCAACTTATCCAGTGACCAAGCCCTTTTAATATGTCATTCTACAAGGTCTTAGGTATCTCCTAGAATCTTCGCGGATTTTATTAAAGAATTTTACTTCACCTTATAGACCTGACTTCAATAAAAGTCAATTCTGAACACACAAAAGTAAATTGACTAGTAGAGGGTAAAGTGGTTTTATGGTTAGGTCAATGGGAGACTTTAAATAACACATAGGAGCACCTCCCATATCAGTCACAAGTAAAAATTTGTCATGGTTTATGATTTATAGTCCATTTAGTACAAGGGTTGAAAACTGAGTTTCTGGCAGACTTGACACATGCTGCCATTTTACATATTTCACTCACCAAACAACCTCATTGATGAGTGCTTAAACACTCATCATTTTTGGTCAAATCTGAACTGCAAAACATTTAAAAACACTCAAAAACGCATAAAAATGCAGAAAATATCCAAGGATCGTGTTTTATATGTTTCAAATGCAAAATGTTTAAAAACAGATGAAAAACGAACAAAGTTGCATAATTGGCAGTTTCAGTCCCCCAACTTTCAAAGATTGGCAAAACTAGTCCCTGGAATCCAAAATTGTGGAGTTTTATCATTCAAGGTCCCTGAAATATTTTAAGTTGTCAAAATTGGTCCTTGAATGAATTTTTGGGTGAATGGCAGAAAAGGCCCCTGAACTTTT
>LBNU01018800.1:85514-110799 GCA_014162995.1 Artemisia annua
TTTTTTAATTTGCATTTAAGTCGCCTTAAATCACTAGATTTTTCACCTTAGTTATAGTGATTGATTTTTGTCTACAACACACACACCATATTCTATTCAACATTCTTTGACTCAGGAATCTTTTTCATTCACAGGATATCACACTCCAGGAACATAACGAACCCGGGGAATCATTGTATTCTCCAGGATACATTTTGCATTGCGTCTCTGAGCAGTTTTGACTTTCTGTTGACCAAACCCTTGGTTGACGGATAAGTTGACCGTTTGGGGACCGATCAACGGGACATGCCCGACTTATCAACAATCTATATATAAATAGCATTTTTTTTATATGTACTACTATGAGAAGTTCTAAACATCACTTACATTGTTAAAAATGAAATTGTGTTAACATACGCTATATAAATAAAAACTCATGATTTGTATACATGTTGCCAAAATTCAACCATAGTACGTATCGGAATATATATATACACATAGGTATTAAAGAATTCTTTGACGATATTATCACATACACATTTATATACCTATCGATACTATTTATTTTATGCCTCATTTTGACTAATAATGAACCATGAGTTTTAACCTCGTTATATAAGTTACACGAAAACTAAATTCATATACTCTATAAACTTACACCAACAAAACTCCGTAAACTTTTTCAAAATTATTTGAATATCAATTATTCTTAAATTGTAATTGTAACTAAATACTGCCGTACTATTCTAGGTCACGTGTCGGTGCCGCTCACTTTCTCTACTTGACTATTCACTACGAGACTACTATTTGCTGAGGTGAGTTTATAGCCCCACTTTACTTATACTTGTTTTACAACTATGGGGTGAGAAACATGCAAAACATTTTCTGGACCACTATATTATTTCTATTTTTCCAAAACTATTGCGTAGTTAGCCTAAGCCCCTGAACCCACTGTTATGCCCACTTTCATGAGCCGTTAGTTCCTGCTAGGAAGCGCGATTGATATAGATAGATCTATTGGGGGTGACTCCCCCCGTTCGGTTGGCCAGACGGGTCAATGCGAGTGTATACCAAGTCGGATTACGAGTGTATTGGGTTAAACACTCGCTATGGGCCCTGATTATTATTTTTATGTGCTATATAGTAGCGCACTAAACTGTCTACCTTCGGTTGCATGAACTTAGTGCTAGCGCGATAGATTATTTAGTATGACATTATATGTGTTGTAATGCTCGTACACAAAACTATATGGTCCACACTGATCACTAAACCTATAGACTCACCAGCTTTTTGCTGACTTTTAGCATGTTTTTCTCAGGTGTTTGAACTATTTGTTACTGGCAAGGCATGGCAAGGCGATGGTCACAAAACTAATTACCGAAGTGTTTTCACACAACGACATGACTTGTTTTTATGGGACCATTAAACTTTGGGCTTACCTTTTTATTTGCAAGACTCGATGTAAACTTAAATTTTTAATCTAATGTATTTTAACGGAACATGTATTCCGTTCTTTATTTCCTTGTGTTGTGATTTCCAATTAGTAGCACCCCATGACCCGAATGCTTCCGCTGTACCGATTTTGAGGGTGTTACAAAAACTAATGACATGTCACACCTAATCACCTTATAACATATAATACCAAATCCAAACACCCTTTCAACATAACCAGGTCATATCACCACACATACAGCCACACACCACTTAAAACACCATACCAGCATCAACAAAACAAACAACTATTGAAGCTCGAACTGAACAAACACCAACAACAGCACACAGAAAGATCTTCGCCCTAGATATCCTAAATTCAATTTCTGGTCAATCTTCAAAACCCCGAAATTTTCAAAAACCCTAATTTATTAGATGTTTTTCAGAAATCTATTAATTATCAGTTTGATTTTCAAATATCAATTTTAGAAATTGAGTAAATCACAACTCGTTTAATTACCTAATTAATTTTTGTTGATTTTCAAATATCAATTTTCCAAAAATTGAAATAATTTAATTTTTGAATTCGGTTATGTTATTCATTGGTATTGGTGTTGATTCAGTGGGGTTGTTTGTGTTAATTTTGTTGTTGAAGGTGGTTTTTGACTTTTTCACAAACCTATAGTGCATAAAGAAGTGAGAACACATAAGTGTTTTGTTAGTAACTTTTATTTGGTTGGTGTTGGTTTATTCATAAACTCATAGTGACCAAATATTGGTGTTTGTGGTTTTATAATTTGTATTGCTTATGATGATCCCGTGCCCATATATAAAACATCCAAATTACTATTGTTCTTGAGGTGAAAGGCGAGGAAAAAGGTAATATGGATGTTGAAAAGAGGTGGTGTTTGGTGCAGTTATGTTGTTGTAGTAGATGTAGACAAAAAGCATGGATTGACTGATATCTTGGTATACGAAAGTGGGAAAGTCAAATCAGCTGACTTTGGTTTTGTGTCAGAGAAAGGGGTGACTATAAGGCCCACACATGGATTGCTTGGAAAAGTTTACATAGGCTAAAACCAGCATGTGATGCTAAAATGATCTATCAAAAGAACCCGACATTGTAGTGGATCCAAACACATGATTGAGCTCAAACACATGACAGTTGGGGTGGGGTTGGTTGGTGTGAATTGGGAGGTAGAAGAAAGGGGGTGTTTTTGTAGTGATATGATGTAATTGGTGTCAAATATATGTTGAAAGGGAGTTTGGAATTGGTGTTACGTGTTATAAGGTGATTAAGCGTATCATGCCATTACTTTTACTTAATCAGGTCATTTTTTTTTGAACGACAACTTAATCAGGTCATTTAGTACACACAATAAGATAATTAGTAAATTATGCACATTTAATAGGGAAAAAAAGAATGCTACACAACATAGTAAAAGAAAAAATAACAACTTTGATACACTTACAATCAGTTATCCCTATTTAAAAATGATTATTCCTAGAATTTACTTAAGTAAGTGCATCAGATCCTTCACCCTAAGATATAAATCTAGATTTGATTAGTCATCAATTCAACACCGGTATCCATTTAGAAATTTTCAAATAAATTTTGTTAGTTATCAAAAAATATTCAGTCATTACGTGAATCAATGAAAAGGATCGAAATCTAAGACAACCGAGTCGGCTTTGTGGGTGGTCGGCATGTACGTGCGATAAAAATTGAAACTATGTATGATTGTTACAATCTTGTATAAGCATTTATTTTATCTAAAAAAAACTTAACCCAAATCACGAAGGTAACCGCCATCAGGTAACTTGTGTAAGTGGTGGCGAAATACAAAACTAATAACGGACATAAATCTTTTTGATTATGTATTGTGAGTGAAATAATTATATAAGTTTAACTAGAATTTTGTTTTGAAAAATAAGGGTAAATTGCAAAAATGGTCATTCACGTTCCACATTTTCGCAAAAATGGGACCGAGTCAAAAAGTAGCGCAAAAAAGACACCCACGTTCCACATTTTCGCAAAATCGCCACCGAGAGGCCTTTTCCGTTAGTTTTCCCGTTAAGTGCCACGTCCATGAGGGTAGTATCGTCATTTTACTGTTCATACTTATTAAATTTGCCGCCATAATCACCTCTGTGCTTGGTATCAATGTGATTAGACCTCAATGGCTAAATTTGCAAAGTAAAATCAAACCTCTACCCCCATAAACCCCCTACAACCCACAGCTTCTCCACCACGACTCGAGTTGACCGGTGTAAAAAAACGATTAAGCAAAAAATGCAGTCACCCCAAATGTCAGAAAACACAGCCATCATAACCACCACCATAACCACAACCACCACCACCAACACTCACCAGGAGACTTCAACGTTGGTGACAACAACTGTCACACAACGCCAACAGCAAAGGCCATGTCCCCGTTGTTTCTCAGAAGACACTAAGTTTTGCTACTATAACAACTACAACACATCGCAGCCACGTCACTTTTGCCGTAGATGCCGCAGACACTGGACCCATGGCGGCGTGCTCCGGGACATCCCTGTTGGAGGTGGTAGGCGGAAAAACACAAAAAGGAAAAACCCCATGAACCCCACCATCACTTCGGCTTATGTTACCACGTTTGATCAGCCGGAGTACCAGGACTACCAGAGTGTGATGCCGCCTCCCCAGAGCCTGCTGCCGCCTACCCAGGGCCTGCCGCCGCCTCTACATGTGGATGATGCCGGTGATGTGAGTGTTCCGGATGAAGAGAATGGGTTTGTGTCGTCGTTGTTGGAGGATGTTTGTTTTGAGGAAGGTGTCTGGCCATTTTGTGGCAATTAGTGTAGTTTGTTAGTTGATGTGTTAGTTTTAGTGGTTTATGTACCCCATCCTTTTGGTCCCGATCTTTTGATGAATGGTAAATGCTATGGTTGTAAATGTAACTTACCTTGATCTTTTGTTTTGGATACTCGTTATATTTGACTTTTGCACATAGGACCCAGAATTGCCCAAAATGGATCAAATTGATTGACAACCATTGAAACTAGTTAAGAACTTAAGATTACATAATCTTCCACTAAAAGACCATAGCAGAAGCATAACAATTTATTGATCTTTTGGCTAATTCGTAGTAGTTATATTTACATAGGACCCAGAATTGCCCATTTTGACAATCATGTTTGACTTTTGCACATGATTGTACATGCACCAAAATACCCAGAATTGCCCAAAATGGATCTAAAAAGAAGGCACAAAAATAATGCGCAGGCACAAAAATACCCAAAATTACCCAAATTGACAATCAATTTTGACTTTTGCAAATAACATTATGGTTGACTTTTGCAAAAATACCCAATGGTTGACAAGCAAAACATAATAAATCAACACAACAAAACATAGATGACAGAAACATAACAAAATCATAATATATCATTAAAGTTCAAACATAACATTCATAAAAAGGATGGAAACATAAAAGGAACAATCAAAACAAAGATGACCATGAAAGAAACTCTAAAGTCCCTTGACAAATGCGTGCTTGTTGAAGAGCTTGAGCTTCGCTTCTGCCATCTTCTTCTTCAAATCCAAAAGCTCCATAACATCGGACTTTTGAAGCTTCTTCAAGAACTCCAAGCATTTGAACATCTGCACCGAGGGACGCACCAGTTCCATTTCAGAGATCATCTTGTTCCTTTGAACGACAATATCAAGCAACTCTTGATATGCCACAAACAGCTCTTTGGCATACTTGATATCACGCTCTGTCTCCCTAGCAAAAAACACCGTCATCTGGTATGGTAACTCGGTTGAGTTAGCAGCAGCAGCGAGTTCCTCAAGAAGGACAAATTGAGACATTCTTTTGCTAAATTTGATTCAAAATAGTTTTACTGTGTTTGTTTACTGGATGGATGAGGAAGTTACTCGGGGTATAGGCTTTAAATAGGCGTGGTAAGTACATGTGAAACTGTGTTTTAGGCGTGTTTGGGTAATAAATGAAAAACGTTTGGGTTACCAAGTTTTTGGCATCCCAAAATTGCCAAGTTTTTTTGCTTCCATTAGATTTGATAACATGTTATGCAACCATTGAACCTAGTTAAGATTACATAACCGATACATAAACATTAATAAAGTAAACATTGTTATAAATGATCTACTAAAAGACCATAGCAGAATCACAACAATTTATTGACCTAAACATAAAAGCATAACCAGCATAACCATTATTTAGCATCATCTTTGGGATTCTTGTCAGCATCATCCTTAGGTTTCTTGTCAGCAGCAACCTTGGGTTTTTTGTCAGCCTTCAGTCTTCGCCTATTGATTGATTTTCCTTGGTCTTCAAACTTGTCCTCTGCGATCACTTCATCTTGCCCAACTCCATTTTTTTCAAGCACTTGAACTGGCTCATCTCCTTGTTTAGCGACCTCTTTGTCCTTAATCACATCTCCTTCAACAACTGGCATACATCCCTCATTTCCAACTACTAGAGCACACTGATCATCTGGTATCACAGCCACATCACGAACTCTTTGTTCACCATCATCACCATCAACATCCAAATTTGCAAACCTTTCTTCACCAACGACCACAAGTGGAACCAAACTGAAACTAATTGGTTGAACAAAAATAGCATACACCTTTGTTCCTTCTCCAGCTGCAACTACGTCATCAAGTTCATCCAATGCTTGATCTATTTCAGCAAACATGTCACTAATATCTTGAGGCTCTTCAGGCTCTTCAATCGCATGCATCTCTTCAAGTTCAGGAACATCAACTAAATGGTATGGATCATCAGTCCAGTCAACATCTTTTCCTTGCTCAACCTCTTGATCACTAATCCATGTGTGAAGATCTCCTTCCTTTCCACTAATAGTACAGCTGATGAGTGTGTAAATACTCATCATTTTTGTAACATTTGAACTGCCAAAACATCCAAAAACACCCAATAATGCATCAAAATAGTGAAAATATTCCAAAAGTGTGTTTTATATGTTTCAGATGCAAAAAGATCAAAAACAGATGAAAAACAACCAAAGTTTGCATAATTGGCAGTTTCAGTCCCTCAACTATCAAGAATTGACAAAACTAGTCCCTAAGCACTTATTTTAAATAAAAAGTCACCAAAGGTCCTTTTGAAATCACAAATAATCATATTTAGTCCTTTGGTGGAAAATTTCATAAATTTACAATTTTGGTCCCTCTACTTTCAAAATTGTCAGAAATGGTCCCTGGAAGAAACATTTTAAAGAAAAATCAACAACAGTCCCCCAGGAATCAAGAAAATGACATTTGTGGTCCTTGGATATTAATTTTGAAGATTTGGCAATTTTAGTCCCTCAAGTTTGAAAATTGGCAAAACAAATCCCTGCAAATTTAATTTTGGAAAATAATCAATAAGGGTCCTTGTATTATTCAAACTTGACAAGTCTTACCCTTGGATTAACTTTGGAAAAGTTACAATTCCAGCCCTTGAAAAATCAGATTTTACACAAATGGTCCTTAGGCTTTTACGCTAAACTAAATCCGGACCCAATTTTATATAAACCAAACAAACAAACCCATTAACCAGCCCATTTCCCCCTTTTGATTTAACCAGGCCCATCCCATGTTCCCTGGCCCAACCACAAACCCACCCCCTTAGTTATAAAACCGGGGTCAACCCAGTCAAACCCACCTTCTTCCACCCTTTACCTCCCACACTGCAAAACCAGATACCACCCTGGTATCACCACCCCAACTTGCTCTGCCACCACCACCTCCCTTATCCCTTCTAATACCACTCCCCAAGAGCATTAAATGCCACCCCCACCTAGTACACGCTATCAGGAACCAATTGGCAGTTAGCCAATTTTTCCGCCAAAACCATTTGAAGGGCTCAGATCAATTCCAAGCATCCAAGGGTCACAAATAAAAGTGGGAAAGAGAGAGAAGACCCCCTTGGTCTATAAAAGTCAAGAAAAAAAGAGAAGAAGAGCAGTTAGTTAGTGTAGAATAGTCGTAGTGTAATATAGAATTTCGAATTAGTGTAAAATTCACCTTTCAGTTGTAACTTTTAGTTTAAAAAAACTTGTATTCAACCTATTCAGTGTACTGTTAACTTTCTTTAATATCAATTTCAATTTACCTTGTTAAATTCAGTTTATGCATATTTTAGTGAAAATTACCTTTTAACTTTAATGTTATTGAAAGTTCTTGTTCAGTGTTGTTTAAGGTCATTTTAGACTCATTAATAAGTTTTCTCAAGTTTCTAAGTTATTTAAATCATTTTGTCTCATTTTCACAAAAATACTAAAAATTCCAAGAAAATAGTGGTAAAATAAAAAAAAATGTGGAGAGGAAGATTGAAGTAAGGATTGTGGCTGATTTTTGGATTTCAAGGGTATTAGTGGCTTCTTAGGAAGCATTAGGATGAGTTCATAGCTGTTGGTTCCTTGTTCTTGGTTGTGGATCTCACAGTGCATTTGTAAGCATTTTCTTTTTCTTGACATGTTACTGTAGAATTTCTAATTAGTTGCTTACTCCTGTTCTTTTAAGTCTCTTTGGTATAATTTAGTTAAATTAATGCTTAATATTCCTAGCTTGTTCAATAAAATCCATTGTTGTTTTTTTTTTTTTTTCATTTTCACTGTCCATTTCCTTGTTTATGATTCAAGAGTGTTAACTAGATTGAGTGGTGTTTTATATGCTTAAATGATCTTATATAGTCATGTCCTAACATTTGAAATCATTTTCATGGTCCTTATCAGTGGTTTGGTATGAAATTCTCATTTTCATTTACATAAGGGAGTGTTTGGATCTAGACTGGATTATGTGTTTTAGAGTTTGTTATCATTGATTGTAACAAGGTACTTTAGGCCTTGTTAGTTCATTTTAACCTTAAAATCCAGTACCATTTAACTGAAAAGTCAAAATGCATTTTAATGTCTAATATTAGTTAACTGTTGAGATTTCTTGGTCCGTGATCTATCATCTCAGTGCATAAGTGTTATAGGAAGCTTTATTTAGCATTAATTCATCTTATAACTTCATTTTCAGTTAATTAGGATCAATCAAATCTTAAATAAGTCAATCCTAGTTCATAAGTTTAAAAAGTCAAAGTTCAAGATACCTAGTTTTATCCAAACTTGCAAAATTTCTCATGGTTTCATTTTTAAGTTTGAGCTTGTGAGCTTTTGGAATATTGATATTTGGTAGCTTGTACTTGGTAGACTATTTTTATTTTAATTTTTAGAATTTAGTTTGCTAGCTTGTGAGTGGCTTTAAGTTGCCTGGTTAGGCTTTTGTGTGCCCTGCTCCAGGGTAAGTGGCTCACAGGCCACTTTTCTTGTGACCATAGCTTGTACACCAGAGGAGCTCACCCTGAATTTGTTGTCATTATAGAAAGCCCTCCTGGCCAGCTACATTTTCATGTGTTTCTTTTCCAATTATATGCTTATTTTCATGCTTATTTGTGGCCTCCAATTTCTCTTCAACTAATCTCCTACACTGAGTCATCAGTATTTGTGCTTATGTTTATAAGCTCTTGTAGAGCTTATTGATGGGGCTTATTCTTAGTATGTGGGTTCTTTGAAAAGCTCATATACCTGAGTTAATAGTTCCAGGCTTATCTTTGGTCCCCAAGCTCTTGCCCCTAGTCAAATCAGGCCTGCAAACAAGCCATAAGGCCTGCTTAATTTTAGTGGTTCTTGGATTTGCTTATTTCCATCTTTTAGCTTATTCAGTGATTTAGCTTGTGTGTCTCTGCTCATTTTGTGTGCTCTCACTTGCCTCTAGCCTATTTTTGCTGTTTGTTCTCAGATTGTAGCTTGTTAGCAGCCCCAAATATCCAAGTTAAGCTTGCAAAAGCTTAACTGTTGGAATCTAAAGCTTGGCAACAGCTTATTTCTAGTTTCTAAAAAGTTTTTCTTCATAAAAGTTACTTATTTTTAGTATTAAAATATTTTTGTAAAAGAAAAAACATAAAAACATCATTTTAAAATTAGTGATAGCTTCTAATTAAGCCATTTGGCTTATTGTTCAGCTTTTTTTTAAAAGCAATTTTCATTTTTATAATTTTGTTAAATTCCTGACATCTTGTAGTATTTCTAGTAATTTTCTTAGATTTTTATCTTTTCATTTAGTATTTATAATAATTAATATTAGTTAAATTAGTTTTAATTGAAAACCAAAAAGAAAATCACTTACTATTTATTTTTAATCACTAGTACTTTTTTATATTTTCCCTAGGTTTTATAATTTATTTAGTATTTTTAGAAATTAATTTCATAATTATTACTGTTCATTTTCTATTATTCTAATTTAAATTAGTTTAAATAGTTCTTAATTAGTAATTAAGTAAATAATTAATAAAATAGTTTAATAATAGTTTTTATAAACTTTTTATAATTTTTTAAGGTTCCTGTATCAGTTAATTAGTTTTATAAAATATTTTATAATTTTATAAGTCATCTTTAGTATTATTAGTAATTTAAATTAGTTAAATTAGTTTAATTAATATAATTAGTAATTAATTAATATTAAATTCAGAAAAAGACAAAAATATTTATTTTCAATTTTTTATATTTCTTTTAAGTTATTTTAAAGGTTTAGAAATTAATTTTGCAATTTTCTAGTTTAAATTTGTAATCTTAGTTATTTTTAGTTTAACTTTAAATTAGTTTTTATTAATTTTTTAAATAGTTTTATTTAATAATTAGTATTTAAATAATAAAATAATCAAAAAAAATAATTTTCTTTTTAATTTAATTTTCTTTTCATTTTAAGTTTGTAAAAGTTGCATTTTCACCCCCTGTAGTTTATTTTTGCATATTTCCACTTTTCCAGTACGCATTTAGGTTTTTAGGATTATTTGCATTTCTGTATTTGTTAATACTGTTCCATTATCATTTCAAGCAATCATTAGTGTAAAATCAAATCAAAATCTTTATCTGGTTACTTTCCTCAAATCACTCATTCCAGAACGTTTTCCCAAAACACAATTTCAATCTCGCTGGGACATAACGACCCGGGGATACACTGTGCTTTCAATGGATCATAAATTGATCTCTCCTCTCTCAGATTTGACTTGTTGAACACACCTGGTTTACTGGTTAGTTTGGTAGGAGTCAACAGCCATCACTTGTGTCATCATAATAAGCATCATCAAATTCGACCACATATGTGGCCTCCAGGGAATCCTCACTTGAATCCTCCCCCATAAACTCTTGGTCAATCTTTACCAATAACCTCCTGAATTCAAACTCATCACTCAGCCTCTTTGAATGATTTGCAATTATTTTTCCAGCAGAAAATGTTGGTGGGAAGCCATTGTCAGAATCAGAATCATAAACAGGTCCAGCCTTATCAGGTTGGCTTGTCTTATGCCACTCTTTATGCCACTCTAACAATAGTAATTTCCCATTGTTTCCAGTCTCACCATCAACACCCTTTCCAGCAGCCTCATTCACATCATCATCCACTATTTCTTTTTTCACCACACCCTTTCCCTTAGTCATCATTCGATCCATCATCTCACACTCAACAATTGAAACACCGGTTTCAATATACAACTCCAACTGTGTAAAAAAAGGAACATACTCCACAAGTGTCTTCACATCTTCGTCAGACTTTAGTGGTAGCAAACCATCATCCAGTGACTCCCCAGGTAACCTAAAGTGAGTATACACAAGGGTACGATCCGTGTAACCCAAATCCTCTAACATTTCGCCCAATAAGCCCATGGAGAAAACGTCACAGTGAATTCCGTCAAACCAATCTGTATCTCCAAAGAGATAGATTCTCCCTGGTGTTGAGGTAAATTGACCATTGTGATGGATTTCCAAAGTAAACATTTTTTCACTCAATGCTGTGCAACACATACAAAAAATCATTAACTTCGAATAACAATAACAACTTTAAATGAAAAACAAGAAAATGGAACAGAAAATGCTTACCGTACAGGACTCTTAAATCAGGTATCGGGGCACTGTGTGCACGATTTTGCCAAAGCTTACCCATTCTCAAGATCTTTACCAGTGAAACTAATGTTCTCCTTGGAAGAAATTGAGACCCGTATATAAAGTATTGCTCTAAAGGACTAAATTTGTAAAACAAAACACTGGCAACTGAAGTTATTGGCGGGAAAGGGGTGAAATGACGATACTACCCTCATGGACGTGACACTTAATGGGAAAACTAGCGGAAAAGGCCTCTCGGTGGCGATTTTGCGAAAATGTGGAACGTGAGTGTCTTTTTTGCGCTACTTTTTGACTCGGTCCCATTTTTGCGATTTTGTGGAACGTGAATGACCATTTTTGCAATTTACCCGAAAAATAACTATTATTATACACATCTAAGGTTTCTGTTAAATCTCATACATGTCTCACACAGAACTCGAATTCCTAACTTTTTGATTGATAAGTCTGTCAAACAATTAGGTTAAAGTTATTTGATCTTAATTTAATTCGAATATCCTACTTGGATTCTCAAAACACATCAAGATAATTTTCAGAATACACCCAATATGTAAAAATGTTTTAATTAATTTCTGCACCAGGTTGATTGTTATAGAGTGGGTGATTAACTCTTATATCTATTTCAAAAGAAATAAAAAAGTTAAAAGTGAAACGAAAAAGAAAAACTCGAAAATCCTCAAAGGAATGCAAAATTAGCTACATGGGCCTATGAAGTTTTCTAAAAAGAATTGGGCTTTCAAGCCTTTTCTAATACAGGGTTTATTGGTTTAACAACTGGTTTGGTATGATATTTTGGTGCAACCGTGCAAATGAATGCAACAAGAAGTGTTTTCCCCACACATTGCGTTGGGATTATATTAAAATTGTGGGCAAGACTTCACTTATAGATGTCGAGTAATTATAGTTTATTTATATGTTTAGTATTGTAGTAAAAGGTACATAAAGATGAAGGGCTAAAATGAAAACATTAAAATTTTGTAAATATACAGGGAAGATACTTAGATGAAAGACGAGATGACACTGTCTGTTTTGATGTAAGAAAATAGGTACAAATATGGGCATCATCTATATACTGAGTTGAAATGACAGGCTCAATTTATGCAAGTTTACAAAAGGGTATAGGCTAACAAGTGAAAAAAAGCTATTGAAGTGTTATGGCCTAGGATTTTCATGCTTTGCTAAACTAGTATAAACTGAACATAGTTACTTTTCCCTCTTTTATGTATACAAATGAACAGTATTTTCAATGATTGTTGTGTTTTACATTAAAAAAAATATATACAGTATACTCGGCTTGGACATTCTTGTGATAATTTCCAACAGTAACTATAAGTTCACGGAATTTGTCAAACCAAGTAATAGTGGCAATAAAATATCAGTTTATTAGTGTTGTACATTTGTAACGTCTTCAAAGTTTTAGTTCAATCACTTCAAAGTTTTATTTTTATAATTTTAATAATATAAAAAACTATAAACCTGAAAGTGCGGAACAGAAAATATAAAGTTTAATATGTCAAACGCTTAAAACTGTCAAAAATACGGAACAGAAACTGACAAAAAACTGTGTTATACTGAAATAAAAGAGGGACAGAGAGGGGACAGAAAGAAGATGATGATGATGATTTCACACAATGATCAAATAAGTGTGAAACAACTAGAGTTCCAATCTGAGGTTTACTCCAAACTATAAATCCAACTTAAACCACTATGTTTCCGCACAAGAGTTAAAGTGTTCAAACCTAATTAGGTGTGTATATTCAAAAGTGATCAGAGATGGGTCAGAAACGGTCCCAGAATTAACCCGGTGAGTCCAAACACATTTGAGTAAAAAAAGTATACCTTCCCTGAATATAATATGAACATTGAAAACCTCACGGCTCGTCCTCTCCGATTAACATAAACATCAAGAACCTCATCCGTTTATAAATATGGCTTAACTTTTTTTTCTTTTTTTTTTAGAATGACATTTTTTTTCATACCTATCACACAATATATCTCACAAATGCTTCCCGCGAGACTTGAACTAACAACCTCTAGGTTGATGGGCAACTCACATACCACTAGACAATAGGCCTAGGTTACATGGCTTAACTTTAAGAAAAAATGAAATGCAATACAAGTAATGCGAGCGTTGATGGTTCTGTTCATTTCGCGTGCTTACGAATACAAAAGTAAAGAACTGAATTTGTTGATTTTATGTTTGTTAAATACAACTAATTTCTTTAAACCACATTCAAAGTTACTTATTCCTTGAATTTAGGGAAAAAAAGCAAAGACGTATGATTGATGAAGAAAAGTGCACCAATTCATATCTGTTGAAAGTCACACAAAATGTCACATTAATTGACATGAACCTTCACATGTCTTACTGGTTTCACACAATGCTTGAATTCAATGATGGAAGCTCTTAGCATTTTAAACTTTAACCATATATGGCTTTCAGGGTAACTTTATGTGCATGCTTTGGCTTTTTCTTTTTGCCTTCTTGTGACTAATTTATGCTGGATGCAACTTGGAAGGATATGATGACGATGATTTCATTTTTAATATCCAAAATATGTGGCTTATATTAACTTGTTGAAGGTAGCTTAAATGTATATCTTTGTTTCATTGTTTACTACCAAACAAACAAGATAATTTGTATACTGGTTGTTGGTTGGTTGTTTGTACACTAGTAATGACTCTCACTTGACTCATTATTGTGTTTTGAGTTATCGACTTACTTGACCCTTAAGATTTTTTAACAAATGTCCAAATCGGGATCAAATCTTTTTTGTATATTTTGTTTTGTAATGGGTTAACTATGAGTTGGATTATATGGATAAAAGATGAACAATTAATCATTAGCATGCTATATGTTTGCTCTTTTATGAACACTCTTGCATGACTAGTTTTCATTAAAACCTATATATTTAGGTTTAGAGTTTCTCTATATCCTTTTACCTTTACAAAATCCCTTTTAAGTATCTTCCAACCCACTATACAGTCAGACACTTGAAAAAGTTATTGAAAATAATGAAGAGAGAAATCCTTTATAAGGTTAGGAGTTATTTTTATTTTTTATAAAATTTTCTTTTTATTTTAAGTTTGTAAAAGTTTCATTTTCACCCCCTGTAGTTTATTTTTGTGTAATTCCAATTTTTCCAGCACGCATTTGTATTTTAGGTTTATCTGATTTCCTGTATTTGTTAATATTGTTTCATAATCTTAATTCCAAGCAATCAGTAGTGTAGAATCAATCCAAATCATTATCTGGTTGCTTTCCCGATCACTGAATCTTTCAAACGTTTCAAAAACACAATTTCAATCTCGCTAGGACATAACGACCCGGGGATACACTGTGCTTACACCGGATCATAAATTGATCACTCTCTCCCTCATTTGACTTAGTTGACCACACCTGGTTGACTGGTTAGTTTGGGAGGAGTCACTGCATATGTTATGTTTATCAAGCTTCATCACAGGTCTACATAGAAAAGATTACAATGAGACCAGGATCTTGTGTTCAAATAATAACACAATGAATTAAATTGTATTGTATCTGCAACAATATAGAACAATATTCCTTACTTGTTCATTCTGCATCATATATGTTCTTCCATTTATTCCAAGTGTAGGGTGCCAATATTACGGCCAAGATACTCAAAAAACTCGTATAAAAAATCAAATTTGCAACTTTAAGGATGACTGAAGCAGCTATTAAACTACAGTTTTTAAGCAAATCCAAACACCCATTAAAACAACCTAATCTCCTGTTTAAAACTGCTATTTGGAATCAGGCCCGGATACCCCTGAAAAAATCCCTAATCAAAAACGTATTACCTTCACGAAGAGAGTATTAAAGATGTTTGGATGGCTTGTGTTACGGGGTGTTGACCCAAGAGTCGCTTCATGAAGCCCCTTTCATTTTTCCACAGCAGTACTGCTATCTTCTTTCCGTTCGACTCTCATCGGACAGTTAGTGAGCGGAACGGCACTGATTCATTTATACCTGCCTAAATAAAAAAAATGGTGCCTTAAGTTAAAAAAAAAATTAAAAAATAAAAAATAAGAAAAGCAATTCCAAATCAACATTTATGCTTATATCTAACCTAACTTTTTTTTTTTTTTTTTTTTTTTTTTTTTTTTTTTTTTTTGTACAATTTTAACAACAAAATTCAAAACAGAAACATAAGGAATAAGCATTCAAAACATTAAAAAAAAAAAAAAAGCAAATATCATAAACCCACATCAGAAATCGTGCAAAATACAACTAATTATCATAAACCCACAATAGTCTAACGAAGAACAAAATCCCATAAATCAAAATATTTAATTTACCTGTTATTGGAAGTGGGTTTGCAAATTTAGGGCGCCATACGGCCACCTTGGTCGCAACGATAAACCCCATGTAGCTATCCTGCCAAGATACGCGGCGTGACAAAAAAACGATAAACCAAAAACGGTACACGTCAAGCAGCATCAACCCCGCACCGTGATCTGACTTTGATCTTAATGACTATTTGTGTTTGTTGAGATTGTTCCAGAAGATATGAGGCATTGTTGTTCTAGGGTCTTCTGCGGCTGTCATCTTCTATATATCACTTAAGGTGGGCCAAAAACATGCCGGTGGACCAGGCCATCTCAGCCCAAAAAAAGGCCGGGTGCTGTAGCTACATTGAACGACGTCGTTGTTGATGAAAAATTATATATATAATAACACCGGTATATCCATTTAGAAATTTTCAAGTAAATTTTGTTAGTTATCAGAAAATATTCATTCATTACGTGAATAAATGAAAATGATCAAAATCTAAGACAACCGAGTCGGCTTTGTGGGTGGTCGTGTGAGTTTGAGGCATGTACGTGCGATAAAAATTGAAATTATGTATGATTGTTACAATCTTGTATAAGCATTTATTTTATCTAAAAAAGAGCTTAACCCAAATCACCGACGATAACCGCCATCGGGTAACTCATGTAAGTGGTAGTGAAATACTAAACTAATAACGGACATAAATCTTTTTGATTATGTATTGTGAGTGAAACAATTATATAAGTTTAACTAGAATTTTGTTTTGAAAAATAACAATTATACAACACACCTAAGGTACCTACCATTTCTGTTAAATCTCATACATGTCTCACACAAAACTCGAATTCATAACTTTTTGACTCATAAGTCTGTCAAACAATTAGGTTAAAGTTATTTTATCTCAATTTAATTCGAATATCCTACTTGGATTCTCAAAATACATCAAGATAATTTTCAGAATACACCCAATATGTAAAAAAGTTTTAATTAATTTCTGTACCAGGTTGATCGTTATAGAGTGGGTGATTATCTCTCATCTATTTCAAAAGAAATAAAAAAGTTAAAAGTGAAACGAAAAAGAAAAACTCAAAAATCCTGGAATGCAAAATTAGCTACATGGGCCTATGAAGTTTTCTAAAAAGAATTGGGCTTTCAAGCCTTTTCTAATACAGGGTTTATTGGTTTAACAACTGGTTTGGTATGATATTTTGGTGCAACCGTGCAAATGAATGCAAGTTTAAAATTGTGGGCAAGACTTCACTTATAGATGTCAAGTAATTATAGTTTATTTATATGTTTAGTATTGTACTAAAAGGTAAATAAAGATGAAGGGCTAAAATGAAAATATTAAAATTTTGTAAATTGATATACAGGGAAGATACTTAGGGGTGTTTCTTTTTTCCCTTTAGCTAAGGGATACTATTTAATATTATTACTTTTTAGATGGGACACACAAAAATCCCTTAAATGGTCTATATCCACAAGGTTTAATTTATCATCTCCTCCCCTATTAAGATGCTTATATGGAAGTGAGGGGGCGTTTCTTTTTCCCTTAGCTAAAGAAATAGGTCCACACAAGTATTTAATAATGATTTTTTTTAATGTGGAGCCCACATTTTTCCACTAATACCTCTATATCACCAAGGCATATAAATATGATCTCCCCCCATTAAGAGACTCATATAGAATGTGGGACCCACATAACCTTAGCTAAGGAAAAAAAAGAAACACCCCCTGAGACCCATATAAATCTTTAGGTAAGGAAAAAAAGAAACAACCCCTGATGAAAGGAGAGATGACACTGTTTGTTTCAACCCCCGATGAAAGGAGAGATGACACTGTTTGTTTTGACGTAGGAAAATAGGTACAAATATGAGGGCATCATCACTGAGTTGAAATGACAGGCCTACTTTATGCAAGTTAACAAAAGGGTATAGGCCGTATAGGCTAACAAGTGAAAAAAAGCTATTCAAGTGTTATGGCATGGACTCATGCTTCGCTAAACCAGTAAACTGAACATAGTAACTTCCCTCTTTTATGTATACAAATGAACAGTATTTTCAATAATTGTTGTGTTTTACATTTTAAAGAAAAATGTAAAGAGACTCGGCTTGGACATTCTTGTGATAATTTCCAACAGTAACTATAAGTTCACGGAATTTGTCAAAGCAAGTAATAGTGGCAATAAAATATCAGTTTATTAGTGTTGTACATTTGTAACGTCTTCATAGTTTTAGTTCAATCACTTGATGACTAATATATGCATGGTTTCTGATGGTACAAATGTATACGCGATGGTGTTTCGTGTATACCGATGATACATGAAACTTCTACCGATAAAAAGAAAGTTCAAAATATTTTCTTGTACTGTAATAAGTTATAATTATCGTGTGGTTATGACATATGACAATGATCATTAATTACCATGTAGTTGTAACAATGATCAAGTACGTGTGACGGTGTGACACAACTAGAGTTCTAATCTGAGATTTACTCCAAACTATAAATCCGGCTTAAACCACTATCAAATAGTTTAGTGGCAATTTCTTTGGTTTCTTCACAAGAGTTCAAGTGTTCTAACCTCGCTAGATGTGTATATTTGGAAGTGATCAGGGAAGGGTCAGATTTCCAGAATAACCTGAACATTGAAAACCTTATCCGTCTATAAATATGGCTTAACTTTAAGAAAAAAATGAAATGCAATACAAGCAAAGCGAGCGTTGATGGTTCTGTTCATTTCGGGTGCTTACGAATACAATAGTAAAGACTGAATTTGTTCATTTTTATGTTTGTTAAATACAAATGACTTCCTTAAACCACATTCAAAGTTACTTATTCATTGAATTTTGGGAAAAAAGCAAAGAGGTATGAAGAAAAGTGCACCAATTCATATCTGTTGAAAGTCACACAAAATGTCACATTAATTGACATGAACCTTCACATGTCTTACTGTTTTCACACAATGCTTGAATTCAATGATGGAAGCTTAGCATTTTAAACTTTAACCATATATGGCTTTCAGGGTAACTTTATGTGCATGCTTTGGCTTTTTCTTTTTGCCTTCTTGTGACTAATTTATGCTGGATGCAACTTGGAAGGATATGATGATGATGATTTCATTTTTAATATCCAAAATATGTGGCTTATATTAACTTGTTGAAGGTAGCTTAAATGTATATCTTTGTTTCATTGTTTACTACCAAACAAACAAGATAATTTGTATACTGGTTGTTGGTTGGTTGTTTGTACACTAGTAATGACTCTCACTTGACTCATTATTGTGTTTTGAGTTATCGACTTACTTGACCCTTAAGATTTTTTAACAAATGTCCAAATCGGGATCAAATCTTTTTTGTATATTTTGTTTTGTAATGGGTTAACTATGAGTTGGATTATGGCTATGTTTGTCAAAAGTAGCAGTGAGCAGTAGCAGTGAGCTGTGAGCAGTAACTGTGAGCAGTAGCCAAAAAAGCTCACAGCTTCATAAAGAAGCATTGGGAAAATGAGCTTTCCTAAAAAATAGCAAAGCCCACAGCTCTCATGCCAAACGAACACTAAAATAAAAAAGCTCGTTGTTCACCGCTCATTGCCCAAAAAAGCTCCAAAAAGCTTTGTGCCAAACATAACCTATATGGATAAAAGATGAACAATTAATCATTAGCATGCTATATGTTTGCTCTTTTATGAACACTCTTGCATGACTAGTTTTCATTAAAACCTATATATTTAGGTTTAGAGTTTCTCTATATCCTTTTACCTTTACAAAATCCCTTTTAAGTATCTTCCAACCCACTATACAGTCAGACACTTGAAAAAATTATTGAAAATAATGAAGAGAGAAATACTTTATAAGGTTAGGAAATGAGTAGCAGGATATCGCAAGATGATTTAGCATTTTTGTTCTGTTCACAAATGATACCAGTAGCTAAGGCATGAAATCACGAGCATATCTCAAGACAAAATCTATAAACTAAATGACAATTTTATTAACTATCAGAGTTTCAGCCAACTTAAATTGATTGCCTCAAATCACGGGGTTGCTTAATCATCATCCTTCGTAGACCCGCAAATAAAAGTCCTTCAATATGAATTGTGGTCTCCCTATGCTTGGGAAGTCCTATAAGTGGCTCATTCCATGACTATTTGTTTGGTTTTTTTAGGCCTTTGAAACTGGTCGACTTTCCACTAAGCAAACGCGTACATCATAACATCAACTATATGTGCATGTTATGGGTCCCTTAGACGTGCCCGTATATTTCGCCTTATATTGAATTTTGTTCTCAACCAAAGTGACCATGAGATTCATTTGTGTCTTTAGATTTGATCTAGCTTCTGCCGGCCATAAGGGCGAGATTGTCTCTTTTTGGGTTCGATTTTTGTAGTTCATGGTTTGTGAAAGCGAAACAAGCTTGTTTTGTTAGCAATGTTATAGGTTAACGTATAAGCACACTCAGGAGCGGCTCAATATTTACGGAGGCCTAAAGCAAAGCTTCAAAGCAGGGTTTTTTTTATCAATGTTATTTGCCGAAAAATGATTTATATAAACTTTACTTTTATAGCACTTTTTGATGCGAGATCTTTGATTAAGTTTTAAAAATCAATACAACACAATATTTCATTTTCAATCGACAAATGAGCCAATCTATTTAGTCTTTTTTGTGACATTTTTGATCGTAAATAACTTTTAATTTACTTCACTTTTGGAAACTATAAGTCGTGAAAGCAACATTCGATTGATTAATGATATAGGAGGAGATGAGAGATAGCTAGAGAGTGAAAATATCATCGTGAAAAGCTAAACGTTAATTTTTTAATTAAAACAATTTAACGGTTATTGATATATAACACTATTCTAACCACATTTTTTTTTTTTAATGCGAAATTGGGCTTAATTCTTACAAATTGTAGGCTTAAAAAGTAAAAGCTAAAAAGTCTTAAAGTTTTGATTATTTATAATTTATCAGAAATTGTTGTCTTAAGTTTAGTATGACAACCAACAAAACATGAGAATGACTTTATGTATTTACAAATTACAACGTTTTAGAAAATCAAAGGACATGAAATTTCGATACCTAAATCCTTAGCTTAATTACTTGCTTTGCTCTCTATCACCTGTCCATCTTGATGTCGTTGTACCAAATCCAAATTTGCGAACCGAAGTGGGATTAGACAACACTACACAACAAGGGTTTTGTCTCCATGAAACACGGTCCAACCGTCCTGCTGTAATTTTTTATATCGGCCTTTTGATAAAGTGTTGTTTGGTCACAAGCTATAATTTTTTATGGAAAGATAGGATTCCAAATTTGTATAAGGCTTTGTTTCCTTGTTGTCATGTCAATGCATATATATCGCAGCGTGCACACATTGAGCTACAAATGACTAAATCTGATCATGCTTAGTTATGGATGCAAATTTATGAGGTTTTGGATGAAAATGATTTGATACAACTCTAAGACGATTATCGTTTCCTATATATCTTATAAAAATATTTATGTACTCTTTATATTTATTGAAATAGAAAATGGTGTTATGTCTTTGACATGTGGGGAACAAGTGAGATCAGTCAACCATGGAGATGTGAATATATTTAATGATATTCTTCACATTGTCGTTACCAACCATGACTATCTAATAATGACAATACCGAAAGTTTTTCCAATTATCATATTTGATCAAATTGCTTCTGGTTCATTCTCGTGACCAAGTAAGCTAATTGTCTAGGTTACTTTTATGTTACTTTCTATATCTAGTAAGTTTTATGTCGATGCATGCATATGTAACAATAACCGAACTTAATTCTATTATCATTAGCACCATAAGAGCATCCCCAATCGTAACACAGGTTATACAATAACTCAGCGCCACGTCAGCTTTAACACAATAACTCAACACCCATATCAATAACTCACAACAACTCAACTTTTCATATATTTTCAATTTCAACCCTAAACAAAAACTAATATTTCATTTTTTTTAAAACCATCACATTAAATCTAAAAATATATTCTGAAATTTCGATACCTAAATCCTTAGCTTAATTACTTGCTTTGCTCTCTATCACCTGTCCATCTTGATGTCGTTGTACCAAATCCAAATTTGCGAACCGAAGTGGGATTAGACAACAGTACACAACAAGGGTTTTGTCTCCATGAAACACGGTCCAACCGTCCTGCTGTAATTTTTTATATCGGCCTTTTGATAAAGTGTTGTTTGGTCACAAGCTATGATTATTGATGGAAAGATAGGATTCCAAATTTGTATAAAGCTTTGTTTCCTTGTTGTCATGTCAATGCATATCGCAGCGTGCACACATTGAGCTACAAATGACTAAATCTGATCATGCTTAGTTATGGATGCAAATTTATTAGGTTTTGGATGAAAATGATTTGATACAACTCTAAGACGATTATCGTTTCCTATATGTTATCAAAATATTTATGTACTCTATATATTTATTGAAATAGAAAATGGTGTTATGTCTTTGACATGTGGGGAACAAGTGAGATCAGTCAACCATGGAGATGTGAATATATTTAATGATATTCTTCACATTGTCGTTACCAACCATGACTATCTAATAATGACAATACCGAAAGTTTTTCCAATTATCATATTTGATCACTTCTGGTTCATTCTCGTGACCAAGTAAGCTAATTGTCTAGGTTACTTTTATGTTACTTTCTATATCTAGTAAGTTTTATGTCGATGCATGCATATGTAACAATAACCGAACTTAATTCTATTATCATTAGCACCATAATAATGCATGCAAGTTTAACAATATTGGTTGGTACTTTGTGTTCTTAGATAGATTATTTGTCACGAAGTTTATAGGCGATTAATAATAATCAAAACTTATAGAAGATTAAAAGGGAAAGCACTTTAAAATGAACTAGCAAGACAAGAATTGAAGGGCAAGAAAAGTATATAGATCTTGATACTAATGAAATGCATACGTGAGTAGAGTGCGGGTGTTACATAAGACGATCGATGTATCATGTGTGGAGCCTGTAAAATTTTATTGGGATTGAAGAGAATTCTATTGGGAATGTATATTTGGTATTCTTAGGGGGTTGGCAACACACCCCTCACCCCATTTCCCTTCACTCACTACCACCCAATCCCCTTATGCCACATCATCCCCCCACTTTTCCCTTCCCTCACTCATTTTTTGTTGGCAACACACCCCTCACCCTTTTTTTCCCCTCCAACGTCTCTTTTTTGCCCAACGTTCGAAAAAAGCAAGACTCCACCGTTCGGTAACTATTCCCGAGCGGGGCTCATCGTGCCCCTCACCGCATGAGCGGCGGTGGTGTTCACCGCACGGGGTGAGCCTCCCCGAGGTGTTCACCGCATGCACTGCCAATGCCCTTATTAATATATATTTTTTTATTAGTATTATGGAGTATTAAATATTTAAAAATAAATAAATAAATAAAATCAGTTTATAAGAAGTCGATTAATGTTCTCTGATGCTTTAATTTATTGTTTGATTTTTTCGTATGAATATCGATCAGTTTGTAGTTTGGTCATGCATCTTCAGTTAGCAGATAGAAGAAAATGTTCTAACAAAACTTTTTTTTTCCCTTTTTTTTCATTTTTTTTAGAAAAACATAAGCGTTAAGAAGACATTTTTTAAAAATTTGAAAAATGCAAGGGATGTAAAAAAAAGGAAGGAAAACTATAAGAAAAAATAAAGAGCTTTTTCTTCAATTAAAGTTAAATTTTATAAAAATGAGATTTTCATTCTTTAAATAAAAAATCTTGAGAATGTGTAACTAAACAAGTTTTCAATATTTTCAATTTCTGATAAAAAAATTTCTGAAAATTAAAGTATTTTTTACCAAATAAACACACCATGCATATAAATTATTCCTAAAACCAAATAAATTACCAATTGATTCAACGTGCTTTAAGCAAAAAATAACTTTAAATAGTAAGGCGTGTTGCCAACTAATAGAGCTGTCAAATTGGGTACCTGTTAAGACCTGTTAAGGGAAAAAATATATTATGCAATTTTTTTATTTTTTAAAATAATTGTTTTTAGTATTCTAGGGTTCAATATTTAACTTATTTGATACATAAAACGTATAACTTTCATACTCAAACCACCAAAGCCAAGTGTTAAATGAGTCGTTTTCATGTTTGAAACTTATGTTATTCGCGCGCTCCGAACCTGTTAAGACCTATTAAGACACGATTTGCCAGCTCTACTGGCAACTAAGATTCCACTTCTTTCTTATAGCATGTTAATCAAGATAATTGTTGATATTTTTGCAAAATATAAGTGACCATAAATCCATTGTCACCCAAAATATCACATTGTTGATGGGTATTGAGTGGAGGTATTTCACAGGCATCAAATTTTTGATAGATAAGGTTGATGGTACTATTATGGTACACAGGATTGAGGTGTCCCTGTCAATCTACACTTTTGATTCAAATCCATTGTCACCCAAAATATCACATGAGTAAATTACAGGGATGGTTCATGTGGTTTATGTTGACTTCCATGTTTGATCGTATAACTTTTTTTTAATGAAGATAGTCTTTAACTTGAAAATCTTTAAATCAAGAGAATGAGCTTGTGCAATGTTATTAGAGTTTTTTTTTTTACATTTATACTAAATTTATAGAAATAATATATAAAACTACAAAAATAAGGCCTAGTATTCTTAAAGAGAAACGATTGACACAGCTAAAAGTTATGTCTAATTTTGTGTCTAAACATGTGTGGCAATAATTTATTGGTTGTATCAACCGACCCAGTTCTTTACAATCCAATAAAGTAATGACACAAAAGTTATGCACAAAATTAATCGTATCTTTTAGGTTTTTCAATCTTTTTCCATTGTTAAATTGGAGGAGGGAGGCACAACTCCTTCTTGCTTTTTTTTTTTTTTTTTTTCTTTTTTTTTTATAGAAAGGCTCCTTCTTGCCTTTAATAAGCTTCGTCCATGCTTAACACCCACGGTCCCTCTCACTAACGACTGTTAAATTTTAACGATAACGCGCATGAGGGTTTTATCTCGTGACGTGGATTTCAAGTTGACTAAAAGACTCGAGACATGGGGTATACGACGGTAGATATGGGGGTATAAAGATTAAAGAGCATAGGGATGTTCCCATGTGTTGAAGTTTGGAATTCACGTGCATGTATTTTCTGCATTTAGGAACAGTAAATTATGGTACAACTCGATTAAACAACATACATCCATGCCATGGCCACCTAATTCTCTAATCTCTATGTCTCCCCCGTCACCATCCTAGGGATCTAAATTTGGATCACATTGTCTCCCCCATCCCCTAATATTCTCAATTGTTTAATCATAATCTCACTTCTTAATTAGACTGCTGAGTTAATCTTATTATATTAATGCTAGCTTCAATCAAGTTGAAATGTTATGGACGTTAAGAGCACTCCCAATGGTAACGTAGGAACTCACGTTATACCCGAATAACGCACGTTAGTGGGTGCGTTACCATTGCAGCATCCACGTTAACGCAACGTTAACGTGGGACGTTAACCCACTAACGCTGCGTTTTCGTGGCATTGTTTAAAAAAAAAAAAAAAATCACTTCTCCCCCCTATAACGGCTATATTTTATACCGTTAAAAAAAATTCAC